>JANHMN010000021.1:46613106-46640281 GCA_030674055.1 Rhabdomys pumilio | reverse complement strand
AGAGAGAGAGAGAGAGAGAGAGAGAGAGAGAGAGAGAGAGAGAGAGAATGACCAAGACTTAGAGATTATTAGCAGTAGTGACCATATTGTTTGTCAGATTTCTGGAGGGCTTTGCAGCAGGGTTCTGAAGTAATGGTTAAACACTGGAACAGAACAGGACATTTTTGGAGTAACATTCAAAAGCACAGAGATGATGCCCTTGCTACAGGTGACATCCCCAACTTCTGCATATCCCAGACCCAAACACTTGTGAACTTTACTCTCCAGTGGATCACTGTGTTGTCAATTGTATTATTTTCTGCAAAAGACCTCTGATGTCTTAGATGACCTTTGACTGCTGTCTTACAGGAGGGAGCTCTCCTATTTTGGGGTGAAGGTGGCTATCATAGAGCCTGGTGGTTTTAAGACCAACATCTCTGATGTCAAGAGGACATTACATAACTTAGAGAAGCTGTGGGACCAGGCCACCTCGGAGATCAAGGAGATTTATGGCGAGAATTATCTGGACTCCTGTAAGTGACCTGTAGGAACCAAAGGCAAGCCTCATCGTATACCCCAAGTCTTCTGTGCTTTTTCTGCTAATGGTACAAGGTCTGGCCCAGGCTATTTTTCTTCATTAGTCCCCTTTCCTATGAGATTCTGGACACATAAAGAGGTTCTGGTTGCTAGAACTTTGTTTCCTCTTAACCTGTCATTATCTTAATGATGAAGGTAAAACCAGGGATGGAGCTATCAGATCACCACTTTCCATGAGCTTGGCCTTGTTCTCACCCTTAGGAGAGAATGTTAGGCTGTTCTTGCCAGATTATTCTCTGAAACAGGCAGCTGAGTATGCATGGCTCTTCCTTGAACCTGCTCATTTGGGTTGTGGCCCTTTCTGAGGAACTGGGACAGGCTAGACTTAGGCATGGCTTCTGAGTGTGGAAGACATGGATTTTAGAGAAGCCCTCTTTGGTTGGTCACATAACAGGGGTGGTAGGATGTGGAGTCAACTGGAATGATCTCTCATTTTATACAGACATGAAAATAATAAAGTCATCTGCGGACATACTCTCAGAGGACCTCTCTGTCGTGACAGACTGCATGGAGCATGCTCTGACTGCCTGTCACCCTCGCACTCGTTACTCAGCTGGTTGGGATGCCAAGCTCTTCTACCTCCCCTTGAGCTACCTGCCCACATTTTTTTTGGATGCCCTTTATTATTGGAAGTTTCCAAAGCCTGCCCAAGCCCTCTGAATCTTTATGTGTGTGCAGACTTGGGGAAGTAGGTAGAGGGAGATAATGACGCTGATACACATTGTTCTCAATATTCACTGAAAAAATTCTGCTTCCATACTACTCAAAACCAGTAAAGTTCAGAGGAAAGAGCCAAACAATTCTGCCAAGGGGTAGTGATGCAAAGAGGTTGGTAATAGCCTGTGAAGTTAGGCAGCTTCCTAAGGCTTGCTTCATCATAGCCTAATCTGAGAATCTACAGAACTGCAGAGGTTGTAAACACCTAGGACATGCTTTGCCTCTGGCCCCCTTCCTCATGATGTGCATGGGCCTGGCTACTCATGGCGTCATAGAAGATTGAGAGAATCCACTTAACAATCATCTTTCTCCATGGTGTCAAGTGGAAGGGCCAGCACCAGCACTTCATGCGCTAATGCTGCATCAGCAGGCTGTGGTTAGGAGGTGGTTTTGCTTGTGGGATAGAATCTGGCTAAGATAGAAAGGACAACAACAATAACAATAACCACTACCACCACAACAATTTCTTTGTCTTAAAACCATGGCTTTCTCTGTATTTCTTTCATTTCAGAATAAAAGTTGAAAGATTACTTGTGTCCTGTGTTTTGAACTAGCTGTGCAGTGTGGAACACTGGGAGACAGAGGTAGGGGAGAGGGGACTGCCCCAGGGAGGGTTAATAAGAATAAGCTGGACTATTAACCTCTGTACCTGCTCAGCTCTTCCCACCACAAAGGATAGTGGGTATTGCTCTCAGGCTCTCAAAGTATTCTGACACACAGGATAAAGCAGAAGAATGGGCATCCAGTGTCGAATAATCCACAGCGGCAGCTGAGCCCCGAGGCAGGCTGTTTCACACTGCTGGAGGTTCCCACATACACACAGCAGCCACGGTGGACCAGCAGTGGGGCCCAATTGATGCAGGAAAGTCTGGTTCTAAAGACTGGAAATTTGGTACCAGGCCCTAGAAGACACATGGAGTACAAGAGTTCTAAAGCCTTATAGTTTATGGAGAATGTGGAAGGGTATAGATGTGCATGCCCCTAGTAAAAGCCAGGAGGAGCTGGCTTAAATAGGGAAGTGGAAAGAGGAGCAACTTAATTGAGCTATGTCCCAGGTCTTTAGATAATTCATGAATATGGAAATCTTGAGGCTGAGGCCTGTTACTCATGCCTTCTACCTGTAGCTATAGATGGTGACACAAAACCTCTCTGGGAGGAGCTACTGAGTAAAACGTGTCTGTAAAGCTCAGGTTAATAAAAGATGTGGACCGCATGGATTCTGGGGTGTAGGAGATATATGCCATCTGTCACAGGCCATGGTCCTGTTGTGTCTTTGGCTATCTCAAACCAAGTGCTCTACCAGTGAGACCAAACCATCTCTTCATGGACCTACAATGGGATGATGTTATCACGGGCAAATCTAGTTTGTTACAGGATCTTTGAATTCATTTCTAGGTAGGGTGTGACTCATCTTTTAGAACAGACTCTAATCCCTCTGACTGGAATACAGACATGCCCTTAGTACTCACCTTTAATCCCAAACAATGAAGGTTATTTGTAGAAGGAAGCACCCATGGTTGAAAGTGATTTCTAAATGAGTGGCAGACAAAGTGATGAATCAGAGATTTGACAGAATAGGATATACCCAACTGCCATGAGTAGAGAGAAAAAAAGGGAAACTACTTAATGGAGAGACAGACAATACAGAAGAAGAGAGTACAGAATAGGAAGACAGTAGTTTGTGGAGACAGTTCAGTAGAGTTGAAAGAGTGAGTGGAGCAGCACAGAGAGGGAGAAGGGGGCAGTTTTACTGGAACAGTTGTACAGAAAAAGGTTGCAGAGAGAAAGAGAGAGAGACAAAGACAGAAACACAGAGAGACATAGAGAGACAGAGAGAACAGAATGAACTGGAGAATGAGGAATCTGAATATTAGAAACAAATTGACAGAGACAGTTTGACGCCTAACAGAGCAATTCAGAAGAAGCCCAGAGAGGGCAGATTGAATCAGTCATCTTAGAGAGTGGTTTGAGCCAAAACAGCTTAGTTGAACCAGCCAGCCAGAGTTCAGTAAGTATCAGAGGCTGAAAACATTCTAGGCCTAGATTAGATTGTATGGATGCTAGTGTAAGGCCTGCCAGAAAGGGAGGAACTCCCTCCCTCTTCTTAGGAATTTACAGCCACCCCAGTAACTCACAAGACACCAAACTTGATGCAACAGCAAGAGGTATATTTGATTTCAGCACATTGAGGTTGCACTTCTAGCCTGTCCTATGCAGAGGCAAGCAATGAAGTACGACCCTGACTCAGAGAAGAGGTAGAGCTTTTAAGGGGAAAAACTGCAACCCAGGGGAGGTGAGGAGGAAAATCATGATTAAGTATCAATAGAAAATACCTGTCCAGTGTTCAGCTTCTGTGACAGGTTCAAGAAACGGTCATGGGGAAATATCTCATACAAGCCTTTCTTATCTTAAGAATCAAACTCTATTCAATTTATCTTGTGGTCAGTTCAGTTTCTGGTACCCAGAGTGCATGGGCATGCAGACCTGAACTCCCAACTCAGACCCTATTCAGTTTATCTTGTGGTCAGTTCAGTTCCTGGTACCCAGAGTGCATGGTCACACTGACCTGAACTCCCAGCTCTGAACTCCTATCTTATCTATTTTGTCTTGTGGATAGCTAATTTCCTAGGACCCAGAGTGCAGAACAATGTGATCTGCACTCTTGACTCCATCTGTGGAAGGTTTAAAAATTTTTAAGTCTTTCACTACCTCATGTGCTACTATTGCCCAGCTACTATTGCCCAGACTAGTTGATTGAGATTAAGTTCAACACTTGTTGTTTTTAAAATGTTAGCACAACAAGCCATCTGCCCCCTGGGCTCAAAAGCATGTCTTTCTATAGATGCATAATCTGTAATAGAGATTGCTTTTGATTTGTTTCAAAAAACCATATGGAAAGCTACTTTGGTAGAAGTTTCCCAAAATAGACATGAAAGGAATTTCAGTGGTGTCACCATATGATGTTAGACATGACACTCAAATAATGCCAACAGGAAAACCTTTAGTGCCAGGAATGGGTCACGTTATGTTTCTAAAAGAGACCTAGGGAACACTCCTTCCCAACCTCCATTATAGGCTATGGTCAAGGCTACTAGGTACACTTCCAAATTAGTGGGAAGAACATGTAGCTAAAGACATACTATCTGGTGTCATCAAATTGAGAGAGGGCAAACTGGTACCCAATTAAGAGTTTCACTGCTACTGATGAGTATTCTAGGTGGCAGAAGATACTCTCTACACTCCCAGAGGAGGACAGTCATTACTATTACCCAGTCAGATACCCTGTCTGTGATCTACTACAGTGACCTGCCTTTGAGGTAAACAGTGCAATAAAGGCACCAATATCACGGGGGTAACTAAACACTTTTCATTAGATTGAAGGACTGCTTTCTGAAATGGGACCCATAATGACTACTACAGTGGCCAAGAACCCGAGACTAGGTAGGTTATCATTCTATGGGCAAATTGAATATTGTTATTCTGCAAAGGGAATATACACTAACAAGACTCTTAATGCAGATTATTAATAGCACTCAAAGTCCAGTGCCTTGTTCAGTCTCCATTAGGAAAACTGTGTCTGTCCATAGATAAGAATTAACACAGAGACATCCAACTGCACAATGTTGCAGAGAGTAAGAGACTCTGGTAGTTCAGTACTAAAAGGCTCAGAAATCTATGAAGATGAGGAGACAGAAACATTTTAAGAGCCAGAGGTGATGAGTGACTCCAAGGAGACTGTCTTCCAGACACATCAGGACTGCTGCTCATATGATCTCACAGAGACTGTGGCAGCACACATAAGACTTGCACAGGCAAAAGGGGACAGTGACCCAGCACTGAAGAGGGAAACTAGACACATGGTCTATCCTCTATCAAGCAGGTATTTGTGACAATTAGCCCTGGGTCAGCATGGAGGACAATGTGAGGAGCTAAAAGGACAGACTTATATGTGGGAGAAGGGCAAAGTCTGCAGTGACTCCAACTCCACCCTGACCCCCAACAGGAATCATTTCAGGACTACACAGGCCTTCTCTTCACACACAGAGAGAAAACCAACAACACAGACACAAATTTCAATGGTACCTCTGTTCCCAACATGCTCCTTAACCCACTGAGTGGCAGACACAATACTCTCTGTCTTGGTAACATCAAGGATCACTGTCTCCAACCTGCCTGATGTCTCCTTCCTAAGCTTCTCGGATCCCTCCTTTTTCCAACATGCAGTCAGCACCTTCATTCCTCTCCTGTCCAGCTGTCGGGACAACAGGTTCCCAAAGCCTGAGCCACAGCCCATTATGAAGACATGTCATGGAGATGGCTCACCACCTGTCTCTCTCTGAACAAGTACAGAAGTGTCCACATGCCCACCAGTGTCACTAGGTAGAGCCACATGTCTTGTAAAAGACAAGAGAGAGAAAGGGAGAGAGAGAGAGAGAGAGAGAGAGAGAGAGAGAGAGAGAGAGAGACTTTGAGTCAAAACAAAATGAGCCTGGCATCTGCTCACACAGGAAGGCGTAGGCCCTGAGGACTCTAGACTTCTGGCATGCAGTCTGAATTTCTTATAATTATTAATTCCCCATTTCTCTGGTCTTTGACCTGCTTTTGATCAGAAGACACATAATGCCCTTTGGCTTTACCTATCTCATTACCAAGCACAATAACACGGATGTTCAATATCAGATCTATTCTCTTTAAGCTGTTTTCTCCTACACTCATGTGGAATACACGTTTGTTTTATTACACAGGCCCCATGGTCCAGTATCAGGCTGCACTTGTGTCTCTGCATATTGCACTCTGGAACCAGAAATCAGGATGTTGTGAACACAATGAGAAACTATTGGTAACCTGCAGTTGGAATCAGGTCACCTTACAGGAGAGGACAGGGAGAGCTGGTGCCCTCCTAACACAGGGGAAGGTAGAGCAGCTAGACCCAAGTATAGAAGGCCGACCTCAAAGGAACACAGGGTGATAGGGCTGGGACCTTAGACACATCATGACTTGCAGAACTGATGTAGGGAAGAAAATAAGTTTATCCTCTCAAGTGTCCCTTCTCCTGGCTGCCTGGATTCAAGGAGACATGATTCAAGCAGACTTCTTGAGTTGTGGCCTCCACGACTGCCCCTGGCTTACCTGAGCCAGGATTTCTTACTTATTTCCCCATCAAGCCTTTCTCAGAACTTCTAGAGTAGTGTGTGAAGCATTGTATATAGCTCCCGAGCTGGTGAATACCTGACTGATGGTCTGATTCCAGCTCAAAATAAACCTGATGCCTTCCTTCAGAAATGATGTCACATTTCCCTAATCTGACACTTTCACAAATTTCTGTTCCAACCTATAAGGAATCAGACTGTCCCTGTGCTCTCAGTAACCGTGTTTATATCAGGAAGTGCCTCAATACTGGATAGATTACAGTGCTAACTTAAGGCCTGGGCCTATGTTTTTGTGTTGAGTGAACTGTGAATCTGGAGGTGGGCCCCTCTCCCTCCAATGGGTAGCTACCCCTGGGTCTGTTTCACATTTGCCCTGTTCTTCCTTCTCTCCTGTGCCTGTTCCTGTTTGATGTATGGCTGCTATTTCTTGTCCTGCCTCTGCTCTTGTCCCTGCTCCTGCAGAAGGTACTAGGACATTCTTTGTGTGGCTGTCAGCACCCAACACTTCCTCAGAATCCTAGCTATGAATTGGATCTTGAAAAATGTAGTACTGGCTTTTCTTGACCCAAGTACATGCAGATATTGCTGCTCTTGAATCTTTTATCCCTTCAATGGTGAGTTCTCTAGAACATCCTTCTATGGTCATTTCCCAGTCCTCTCCCACAGTCTTGTCTATATCAACCCTGACAGTAATGGGCACTCATGTTGGATCAAGGTTCTCTGGAACACAGCAGGATCTAGATCTGGCACTGGAATTTCTGCATAAAGTCAAAGAGAATAGGAAAGTGGATGTGACTCTGTTGCAGGAGCCACAGGGTTGAAGAGAAAGCCTCGGTGACTACTTCCCTGATTCATATAGGTTCCATTAGTTCATGGATCTCTCCTGAGATTCTCCCACAGGCCAAATGACAGTGCACAGCTGTTCCTCCACCCTGTCCTGCATAGGGTGGTCTGGTCCCATTCCAAGCCTGACCCTGTGAATATCCAACACTGCAAGTCTTCTGATCTCTGGGCTGCTCTGATCTGCTGAGGTAGATGGGAACTGAGCCATCTACTATGACCAGAAGTCTGGTTCAGCCAGGGGAATGCACTTTCTGCAAAAAGGCAGTACACCCCAGTCAATCCACCCTTTCTTCTTCATGCAAAATGGGGAGAGGTGGAGCCTAGAGTCAGTGCTGCAAAGGTGGAAACAGGCCCACTGTCAAGCCTGTTTCTAGTCTTAATCACATGGTGTCCCTACTCAGTCTTAACTGGGGAACCAGAAATTGTATTCTATTCTAATGGTTGAGGATCTCGGGTTGGATGCATGGGACTGGGTTGTGTATATTGCAGTCTTCGTGCTCACATTAAAGAGACAGCCTCTCGTGGCAACTGCACTTCCTCTGAGTCCCTTTATGAACACTTGTTTCTGTCAACAATGAAACCTGGGTGAGGAGGAAAGAATGGGGATGTGGCATGCAGCCTTGAACCACTTTACAGGACACTTCCTGCTAACTACACGTTTTTCAATCTTATCATGATGTTCTTGAGCCTCTACCTATGCTTAGGACAGATGTACACATCTGTTCTCAGTGTTGCCCCTTCTCCTGTGGAGCCAGTAAGATACTTCAGAGAGTACTTAGATTGATCTAACCTCCTGACCAGCCTCCTCACAGGCTGTAATGTGCAGAGAAGCTGTTGGATTCCTACAGTGTGATTTATGTAATGATGAAGACAGTACGCCTAGAGATTACAAGGTCATAGCAAACCTGTTATATGGTGAGACACCTCAAAAAAAAAAAGACTATAATATAAACACAGGTTTTGGAAAAATAAGTCTGGCATAAAGAGTGCTTTTTGCTCTTATGGAGAATTCAGATTAAAACTCATGACACCCACACAGAATGGCTGAAAACTTTTTAACCAGTGGCTCTAATCTTCCTTCTTACCTCTGAAGATGCGTTCACACACGTGTCATACGAGAACATACAAATACACCCAAAGATCCTAAAACAAACCTTTAAAAATAAAGTAAAGTAAATAGGTGGCACATGATAGGGTAGAGGAATTTATGTTTTTATTAATCCAGGAATTATTGTTTATTTACAAGTTTGTCCCGTAGCTCTTCAACCTCCATATCTCTACTGAGAGGAGTTAGGCATCTATGGAAGCCCCTCTCCACAGCAAGCCTGAACTGAGCCCAGGATTCTCTGTGTCTTCCATACATGCTTTCCCTGCTCAGCCTACTCTTGAGATTCAGCAACCTAGCAGAAGGCAGAGCCAGGTCTCAGAGGTCACAGCAATTTTAAGACCCTTCCTCTTTTGCAAAAATGTTGCTTAGAAAATGAAAACCAGAGTTGAGAAGGAAACTTTCTACATGCTGCTGGAGGAGTGTGGCAGTGGGATTGAAGGAGGGAACATGAGAAGTGGCCTGGGACAAGGCCAGATGGAAAATCAGACATGCTTTGTTCTGATGGTCAGATAGTAAGTCTTATATGAAGGAACGGTCACTTAGTGGATCTGCTGGGATGATCATTTAGTGAGTCTGCAAGAAGGGATGATTATCTAGTGAGTCTCCTGGGAAGAGATGATCATTTAGAGTTTCTGCAGAAAGAGATGGTCACTTAGTGAGTCTACAGGGAATTACTAATCACATAGTAGTTCTGAGGAAAGCAGTGGTCACTTACTAAATCTGCAGGGAAGATATGGTCGTTTAGTGACATCGGCAGGAAAGGATGGTCATTCAGTGATTTCTGCAGGGAATTTATGATCATGTGAGTGAGTCAGCAGAAACTGAAGGTCAGTTAGTGTGTCTTCCTGGAGGGACAGTAACTTAGTGGGTCTGTAGAAAGAGATGAACACTTAGTGAGTCTGAGGGAGGGAATGATATACCTGAGGCCTATGGAGAAATTCTGCTCATGAACTGCATGCAAATCTTTTTTTTTTTTTTTTTTTTTGCTGTTGTTAAGTTTTGGATGGAGAGCAGTTGTTCCCACCTCAGTGTCTGGAAGAACTGAGACACTCAAGGATAAGCCCGCTTCCTGTACAAACCCTTCTCAGGTCACCTCCCTTAACCCTGTGATCTAAACCTCACTAACCAGCAAAGCCATTGTTTAAATCACAGGGCACAGGGAATCACTTAATACTTTGCTCTAAAAATTAAAAGAGTCAAAAAAAAAAAAAGCCATGATTTCAAAAATCAATAAAAAAAATTGGTGTCTCCATCCTCTGCTGGAGTCTCACCACCAGGGACTGAAACAACCACCCAGGACCAGATGACCTGATTCAAGGGCATGACTGTTGAAGTTATTGGTGATACCACTCAGACCCCAGGATGGTCTCAGGTGACTCCAGAGCAGGGAGACTTCCATGCTGCACAGGGGTGGAAACTAACCATGGGATGTGCATTTCCTGCAGAGGAGGACACAGGGCAGTGCTTGGCAAAAGCTGGTCCTAACCTCCTCATTCGTGTGGATCTTCATGGTAGACCATGATGCTCAGAGCCTGGGCAACAGCCAGCACTTTTGTATCTGAATACCTTGGTAGAATTCTTTGGCTATTTCTTTGGTCACCATCAGTCTTGAGTAGTATCACAGAAAAATTAGTGGTATGAAGAGTGTGGACTAATCACCCCAGAGCAACGACCTCCCTCCCTCACCCCTTCTACATTCTCCTACAGATTCCCTCCCTTAAACATTACCTTTATATCTCCAACTATTACATAGGTAAAGACTTCAGAGAACTCTCTCAGGCTTTGGAGAAGTCAAGAAGAGAAGGGCATCCATAAGAGATGTGGGAAGGTAGCTCGAGGGGAGGTAGAGGAGCTTGGCATCCCAACCAGCTGAGTATCTGTGAGTGATTGACGGACAGTCAGAGCATGCTCCATGAAGTCAGTCACCAAAGACAGGTCTTTGTTGCACATCTGGTCCAACTCGTTTATATTTTTCGGATCTATGCAGAATGAGAAATGATTAAGGTGGTCATTCAGCTCCCAACACTCCTGTCTCATACCAGCATAAAGGAGAACTTCTATTCTCTATGTTGGGGAATCCATGTGACTGAAGCCCATGCCTAGGCTGTCCCACTTCCTCAGAAGGACCACAAAAAATCTTCAAGGAAAACTGTGTACTCTGTGACCTGTAGCTCAGCTCATGGAAAGGTCTCCCATTCCTGAGTTCATGTAGAGCCCCGTGATCATGAGAGGTTCAACGGAACAGAGCAGCATGTTCTCAAAACCAAGAGCACCCTTCTGGCCTGATACACAAACTGCCCACCACCTCACGGGAATGGGTCTAAATGCTGGTTTCTTGAGGAAAATGAGCATGAGCTTGAAACTGCCAAGGTTGTACCTCATGCTGTTGCTGGACTTGGTAATGTGTAAGAATCACCCAGGTGGTACTGGTTTTAAAGGGATAAGGAGGTAATGGAAAATAGCTGAAATTTGGCACTGTGAGAGACAAGGTAAGGCATTGGTAAAGGTAGAGCATAAATTGGAGTTGAAGTCCCTGGATTGAATGGGTCATGCAATGATGTCAGTTTGGCACAATGAAGAAAACCTATGAGAGGTTATCGGTAAAGCCTAGTTACAACAGAAGACCTCAATGTATTAGAGATGCCAGTACTATAGAATGAACCACAATAAAAGCAGCAGCAGTGTAGTAGAGTCAACCAGAGCCTAGAGTTCTACAGAGCTCAGAGCTTCAGATGCGACCCAAGCGCTTTGGAGGAGCCCAGAAGGTCATGTATGGATAAACACATTGGAAGAAAAAGCTGTAATGTTAAGGTTGCTTTGGAAACCCCAAGATGTTCCAAATGCCAGAGTCATAAGATATTTGCTGAGGAAAGCTGCTAGCAGGGAGTGGAACCAGGCCATGAGAAAAGTTTGTTACAGTAAAAAAGAAGTAGGAGTCTCAAATCTCCCCTGGGGAATCGTTTCCCTGTACCGTTAACTGAGGGAGTCTGAGAAGGCCTCTATACCATACTTGGAGATGCAGTAATCACCACCACCAAAAGACACTTGGCCCATGACGCTAGAGACATTGACCACGCGGCCCCTCGCCTTCCTCACTAAGGGCAGCATGCTCAGAGTCACCTCGATCATGCCCAACAGGTTCACATCCAGTACAGTTGCAAAGTCCTATTTGTTCATCCACTCACTGGGACCAGAGGCAATGAAGATGCCAGCATTATTGACCAGGCTCCAGAGTCCTGGGGACAGTGGGAAGAGACAGTCACACAACACAGGTTTACATATAGATGAAATGCACATTCAACAAGGTAAGACCACTGTGACACGTCTCTATTGGACAACAGGATACAATGAATATGAACAGGGTATCCATACATGCCTGGGGAGAACTCATGCTTGAAACTGCTGGCTCACAGCATGGATGACTTCATCCTTGGGAAGATCTCAGTCTGAGATCTCACAGGGGCAGAGCTCTTGGGTCCAGAGGTCTCTGGGCTGAGGCGGCTTGTGGGAGACCAAGTGATCTCAGCCCTTGGGCACCCAGACATCACCGAGAGGCTGCAGAAATACTGAGACGGGGGCATACAGGCTGGACCAACCTGCAGCCGAAAGGGACGAGGGGAAGAAGCTCCGGCAGTGCCCTACAGGGTATGAGACTCTTGGTCACACTGACTTGCTTGGCTGGGTCATGGCTGGCTCAACTAGCTTGCTTGAGTTGGTGGCCTCTGTGACTGGAACTCAGAGAGGTCCTCCAGTGAGAGATTAGGTTGAAGGCCCCCTTTATGGTTCTCCACATCGGGGCCCCATGGACAAGAGGAAGCCCATGGTTTTAAAAGGTTTATTGTTATGGTGGAAAATGGATGAAGCTGTGCCCCGTGTCCTCAGGGCGGGCCTGAGGTTAAATATCTTTTGCAAGGAGAAGAGTCTGGGAAGGAATGCTTACTTGAATATGCCCTCAGGCCTTTAAGTATCTCATAAATATAAAGATCTCTTGAGGATCTGAGGCCTGTAGTCATGCCCTCTACCTGTGCTACCTGTGCTAAGTGACCTAAGGCCACAAACTTTTCTTTTCTTTTCTTTTCTTTTCTTTTCTTTTCTTTTCTTTTCTTTTTTTTTTTGTTTTTTGTTTTTCGAGACAGGGTTTCTCTATGTCCTGGCTGTCCTGGAACTCACTCGGTAGACCAGGCTGGCCTCGAACTCAGAAATCTGCCTACCTCTGCCTCCCAAGTGCTGGGATTAAAGGCATGTGCCACCACCGCCCGGCTGGCCACAAACTTTTCTTTGGGAGGGACTGTGGATAAGTGAAAGGAACCAGGGCCCAGGAGCAAGGCTGAATTCCTACTGTTTCTTTAGAGTATCTGGGGTTCAAAGCCAGTCCTGGACCAGGTACCCAGCTGTCTCTCACAGCCCACATCCCCACAGTGGCCCAGCTCTCTACGTAGGAATCAGCAAGCACTCTCTTCTCACATGCTACCTTTAAGAACAGATGGTGAAAACATGGTGCACCTTTGTTAATCTGGACACCATAAAGGTATGTTTATGTCTTAGAAGTTGACGCCATCTTGGCAGAGATTTTATTTTCTTACTTTGTGTGGTTGTTTGAATTGAAATAGCATCCATAGGCTTATGTATTTAAATGCTTCTTCCTGAGAAAGTGGCAATGCTTGAGAGGGGTTAGGAGGTGTGGCCCTGTTGGAGTGGGTGTGGCCATGTTGGATCATATGATTCACTGGGAATGGGTTATACCAGAGTTGCTGTTCCCGCTCCCTCTGGGTAAAGATGTAGCTCCTTCTGTAGAACCTGACTACATAGAACCCCGTTCCAGACTTCATGAAGTGATGATACCAGTCAAAAGCTATAACTGTATGCAAACCCAAATGCAATGTTTCATCTATAAAAGTTACTGTGATCATGGCATCGCTTTGTAGAGATAAAATTCTGATGAAGCCAGTTGTATCTTTGCATTATTCTAAGCATTTACACACAGCAGTGCCTGTGTCTTTCAAGTGGCCAAGAAAGGAAGTAATAGGGCAGAATTAGCTTCCATTTTAATTCCTTATTATAGTCATAAGAAAGGGCAGTCATAAAGAACAGAGAAAGAAGAGAGGAAAACACAAAAGAGAAAAGAAAAAAGAGACAAAACTAATCTCTGGAGGAAATGTGGTTGGGAAACAAACAAATGAAAACTGGATTGAGGGAGAGTTGGAAAACAGAGATATGCTTTACAGCTCTGCTGAAGCAGATTGTAAAATTAATAATGGTCAACTCTCAATATTGATCAACATCAATATTGATTTTCATCAATATTGATCAACACTCCTGAGATGCTTACAAAATCCAATATATTGCCTGGATTTAACTGGATAAGTGGCTCTCACTTATCCCTGTGGCTTTTAAGTCATGAATCATCAAGGAACCACTCTGAAAGGCCTGCAGCTGAACACCATATCTCCATATTAAAGTTCTGTGCAGGGTGAATGGGAGACTAGTTGATCGAGATTAAAATCAGCATTTGTTGATGTTAAAACCTTGGCTCAAGTAAGTCACCTGCAACCTTGACTCAAAAGCATGTCTTGTGCATATATAGACACATAATCTGTAATCAAGTTTGTTTTTGTTCAGTTTTGTAAAACCATATGGAAAACTACTTCTGTAGAAGCTTCCTAAAATACATACACGAAGGAATTTCACAGGAGTATCCACATGATGGTAGACATGACACCCTAAGTAGAAATCCAATGACAACAAGTAAAACTTTCACTGGCAGGAATGGGTCACATTTTGGTCCTTAAAAAGCCCATAGCACACTCCGTCTCACTCAGTTGGAGTTTCACTGCTGTGAACATGACCAAGCCAACTCTTAGACAATATTTAATTGAGGCTGGCTGCAAGTGCAGACAACCAGTTCACTATCATCAAAGTGGGAGCATGGCAGTATCCAGGCAGTCATGTGGCTGGAGGAGCTGAGAGTCCCACCTCTCCTTCAGAAGGCACCTAAGTGCAGAATGGCTTTCAGGTAGCTAGGATGAGGTTACTAAATCCCAATTCCACAGTGGCACACCTACTTTATCAGGGCTATACCTCCAAATAGTGTCACTCCCTGGGCTAGGCATACTCAAACTACCACAGCCCCCAAACCCCCATTACAGGCTTCAGTCAAGGCTACTAGCTGCTCTTTAAACCTGATGGTAAGGCTATTTGGCTGTGCTGTTTGACTATACTAGCCCAGGGATTGGTACTAATAGGAGGTATGGCTATGTAGGAAGAAGAGTGTCACTGTGGACTTAGGCTTTAAGATATTCAAGCTAGATCCATGAAAGTCAGTCTTCTCCTGTTTGCCTTCTAAACAACATGTAGAACTCAGAGCTCATCCTACACTCTGCCTGCCTAAATGCTGCTAAGATCCTGTCTTCATAATGGACTAATCATCTGACCCTGTAAGCCAGCCCCAATGTAATGTTTTTCTTCTAATAGTTGCCTTGATCATGGTGTCTGTCCATAGCAATAACCCTAACTGAGACAGAAGTTGGTACTAGTTGGTACTAGGACTGTGGTATTGCTCTGATAGGGCTGACCATGCTGTTATTTGGAAGAATGTGGATCTTGGGACTTTGGCTTTAGAAAGCAGTGGAATGGTTTAAGTGAGGATTAATGATTAACAGCCTATCTTTGGAAGAATATGGAAAATTTTGTTGCTGAGGATTATTTGAACTGTGGAAGTCTGGCTGTAGGTGTTTCAGAGGAGAAGGACTTTAATATGTGACTGAGAGACTGCTTTTGTGATATTTTGTTGTGTAATGTGGCTGTTTTTTATCCTTGCCTGAAGAGGCTACCTGAGGCTAAGGTAAAGAGATTTATATTAATTGCATTGACAAAAGAGGAAGTCTCAGAAAAAAACCCAAGAGAGACTTTGTTCTCTGGCTAAGTCACATGATGAGCATTTTTGACAAGAATGCCGGGATAGGAAAGGAAAATATAAAATGTATGGTGCAAATAATAAAGATACACCAGGATGTGAAATGAGGGGAATTTTTTATTCAAGGAGATAAACAGATTAAGGAAGTGGTGACTTTGTGGCAAGATCCCACCCAGCTAAGCATACTGTTAATGTGCTGGCATTGAACAAGGAATAGTTATATCATATTAGGTGTTATCATTACTTGGTTATTGTTTTCACTTGGATTTTAAGTCTGCAGTGAACTACAATCCAGAAAAGAAAGACACAGGCTTTTAATCTGGAAATTGAGAAACAGTGGTCATGGAAAGCTTAGGCCAAGTCACGTTAGTACATGCCTTTGGTCCCTGAAATCTGTGTCAAGCAGATCTCTGGGTTTAGTGCCAGCCTCGGACAGAGCAAGTTCTAGGTGAAGAAAAGCTTAAATCCCAACATCCAGGAAAGCCAAGGTTAGGAAGTGTGGGAACTAGAAAACAGAAAGCTAAGAATAGAATAAGGGTGGCATGTTCCAGGGCCAGCAGGTAGCAGACCTCAGTAGCTTTGGTCATCTGGCTCTGGCTATAAAGTCAAGAATAGAAAGGACAATTGATGATGGTTACTTTGGGCTAAGAAATTAGTGATAATTAAGAAGAGACCAGCATCACTTAGGTGAAATCTTACTGAAAGTGTTTTCTGGGAGGACAAAGAAGCTATGTTCCATAGAAAGCCAAGGTACTTCTTTGTGCACCTGGACTTGGTAATGTGTAAGAATCATCCAAGCGGTACTGCTTTTACATGTATACAGAGTCATGGAGAACAGCTGAAACCTGACCCTGTGAACGGCTCGGGAAGGCTACTGAGGAAGGTACATCCTCAAATGCAGTGAATGACCCAGGACTAAAGGGGTCATGCAATGAAGTCAAGGCTTAGCATAGTGAAGAGTGCCTATGAGGGGCTACTGGTAAAGCCTAGTTTCAGAAGAAGATCTCAGTGTGTTAGAGATGCCAGCACCATAGGATGATCACCAAGATCAGCAGCAGCAGTGGAGCAGTGTCAACCAGAGTGTAGAGTTCTACAGAGGGCAGAGCTTCAGATGTGACTCAAGCCCTTCAGAAGAGCCCAGAAGATCATGCATGGATCTGAGACACTGGAACAAAAAGCTTTACTGTTGAAGCTACCTTGGGCACTTCAAGATGTTCAAGATGCCAGAGTCATAGTATATCAGCTGAGGAAATTTGCTGACAGGGAGTAGAACCAGCCAATGAGAAAGAAGTTTGTTGCAGTCAACAAAAATGAAGAAGGATTTGGAGATCTGAAGATGGCTTTAATATCAGATACAGAGATGGACAGTATGAAGTTTGCCCAGCTGTTTTCTGTATAGCTTCAAGGTCTATAGTTAAGAGCGGGCACAGAATCTCAGAAAACACTTTGAGAGTTTTAATAGTATTGAGATTGTTACACACTATTGAGCCTTTTGAAGTTGGATTAAATGTATTTAGCATTATGACATGTTTAGGTATGGCCCCCACACTCATGTGTTTGAACAAGCCTGTGGAGGTCAGGGAGGAGAATGCAGTGTTTTGAATAGGTTTGACCCAGTGAGTGGCACTATTAGGGGATGTGTCCTTGCTGCAGTAGGTATGGCCTTGCTGTAGGAAGTGTGTCACTGTGGGCATAGGCTTTAATACCCACATCCTAGCTCCCTGGAAGGCAGTCTGCTCTGGTTTGCTTTCAGAACAAGATGTAGAACTCTCAGCTCCTCCTGTACCATGCCTGCCTGGATGCTGTCATGCTTCCACCTTGATAATAATGGACTGAATGTCTGAACCTGTAAGCCAGCCTCAATTAAATATTGTCCTTCTAAGAGATGCCTTAACCAAGGCGTCTGTTCACAACAGTAAAATCCTAAGTAAGTCAACAGCTGAAGTCCATACTGTCTGATGTCCTCCAACTGAGAGAAGGCAAGCTGGTGCCCAACTAAAACATTCACTGCTACTGATAAGCATTCAAGGTGCCAGAAGATACACTGGACTTTCCCAGAAGAGAAAGACAGTCATTACTATTACCCAACTTCAAGCCCTATGATCTTCCACAATGACCTGATTTTAAGGTATATGGTGCAATAAAGGCACCAATGTTATAGGATAACTAAACACTTTTCATTAGAATGAAGTTGTGCTTTTTGAGATGAAATCCATAATGATCCTACTAGAGTGGCCAAGAACCTGAGATTAGATAAGTCATGGTTCTATAGACAAACTAAATATAATTATTTTTCTAAGAGCACACACAGTAACAAGAGTCTTACTACATATTACTAGCAACACTCAAAGTCTAGTGAATTGATCAATCTCCATCCAGAAAAATGTGCCTTGCAATAGACAAGAATTAACATAGAAACACACAAGTGGCCAATGTGCAGAGAGTGTGATACTCTGGCACACTCAGCCCTAAAAGGGAAGTCTTCATCATGCCTCTCCCCTCAAGGCTCAGAGGTCTATGAGGATGAGGAGGCAGAAACATTTTAAGAGCTAGAGGTGGTGGATTCCAAGGAGACTGTCTTCCACAAACATCAGGAGTGCTGCTCACATGAACACATAAGGATTATGGCAACACATTTAACACCTGCACAGTCTCAAGGAAACAGTGACCCAGCACTAAGAAGGGAAGGTGGACATATGGTCTAACCTATGGCAAGCAGCTATTTGTAACAATTAGTCCTTGGTCAGCTTGGAAGACAAAGTTTAGAGGTAAGAAGATAGACTGATGTGCTGGAGAGGGGCAAACTCTGCAATGTCTCCAATTCTACCCTGACTCCCACTAGGAACTCTTACAGGACTATAGAGACATTACCTATACACAGAGAGAAAATCAACAAGACAGACAGGAATCTCAATGGTACCTCCGTTTTCAACCACTGAGTGGCTGCCACAATACTCTCTGTGTTGGTGACATTAAGGGTCACTGTCTCCAGCCTATCAGATATCTTTTTTCTCAGCTGCTTGGCTCTCTTCTCCTTCAGACATACAGCCAACATCCTCATGCCTCTCCTGTCCATCTGTCTTGCCAGCAGGTTCCCAAATCCCAAGTCACAGGCCTTGATGAAGATTTATTATCTTGGAGACAGCTACCCACCTGCCTCTCCCTGAACAAGTGCAGAAGCATTCACTGGCCCACCAGTGCCAAAAGGTAGAGCCACATGGTGAGTAGAAGACAGACATAGAGAGAGAAAGAGATATTCTGAGTCAAAATGATCTCAGCATTTACTCACACAAGCAGGTGTAGGCATCCAGGAATTCACCCTTTTAACATGCAGTTCTCTGCATTTCTTATAATTATTGATGCCTGACTTCTCTGCCCTTTAACAGGCTTTTGATCACAAGTCATATAATATTCTTTGACTTTTGCTATATCCTTGTTTCCCCCTCCCCCCCAAAAACCACCTCTGATGTTCAATAACACAGGTCTATTCCCTTATAATCTTTGCTTCCTGGACTCATGTGGGAATATATGTTTGCTTCATTACACAGGCACTGTGGTCAGTCCAAGTGTCCTCTTGTGTCTCTCCATCTTGCACTCTGGACTCACAAGCCATGGTTTTGTGTATATAATGACAATCTATTGAGAATCTGCCCTTGGACTCAGGACAACTACAGGAGAGGACAGGGAGAGCTAGTGCCCTCCTAATACAGCAGCTCCTGGAAGATAGAAGGGCAAGTCCCAAACATGGAAGACTGACCTCAAAGGAACAAAAGATGATGGGGCTGGGACCCCAGACACATCACGACTTGCAGAGATGATGCAGGGAAAGAAATGATTTTACCCTGTCAAGTGACTCTTCTCTTGGCTGCCTGGATTCATGCAGACATGAGCACAGACTTCTAGAGTTGTGACCTCCATGACTGCCCCTGTCTCACCTGAGCCAGGATTTCTTACTTAATTTCCCAGAAAACCTTGCTCAGACCCTCAGGAGGAGTGAGTGGAACTTTGCACATGGATGCTGGTCTGAGGAATGCCTGACAGACTCTCTGATTTTAGCTCAAAATAAACCTGGTGCCTTCCTTTAAGAATGTTGTCACAGTTCCCTTATCTGACACTTCCACACCTTTCTGTTCCAAAGTGTAAGAAAACAGACTTGCGTTTTACTCACAAGAACTATGTTTCTATTAGGAAATGCCCCAATACAGTATAGATTACACCTCTGCCTTAAGGCCTGGGTCTTCTTTACTGGTGATGAGTGAACTGTGAATTTGGGGCTGGGCCACTCTCCCTCCAAGGGTGAAGTTGCCCCTGGCTCTGTTCTGCTTTTGCCCTGCTCTTCCTTCTCCCCTGTGCCTGATCCTGTATGATGTATGGATGCTATTCCTTGTCCCCCTCCCTCTACTCCTGTCTCTCCTCCTGCTTCTGCAGAAGCTAATAGAACACTCTTCTTGTGACTGTTAGTGCCCAACCGGTCCTCAGAATCCTATCTCTGAATTGCATCTTGAAAAAGGTAGTACTGGGGTTTGTTGACCTAAGCACATGCATATATTTCTGCTCTTTGATCTTGGATCCCTTCAACGTTGAGTTCTCTAGAGCCATCCTTCTATGGTCATTTCCCAGTCCTCTCTCTTACACTCCTTTCCATACCAACCCTGACAGTGATGGGCACTCTTGTTGGATCAAGGTCTTCTGGAATATAGCAGTGTCTACATCTGGCCCTGGAATTTCTGGGTAAAGTCAGAGAATAGGAAAGTGGATATGACTCTGTTGCAGGAGCCACAGGGCTAAAGAGAAAGTCTCAGAGACACCTTCGTGATTCATGGAGGTTCCCTCAGTCCTTCCATCCCTACTGAGATTCTCCCACATGCCAAATGACATTGTCCACCTGCTCCTCTTTTTTGTCCTGGGTAGGGTGGGATTGTCCCATTCCAGGCCAGACCCTGTGAGTGTCCAACACTGCAGGTCTACTGATGTCTGGGCTGCTCTGATCTACTGAGATAGATGGAACAGAATCATCTACTGTGATCAGGAGTTCAGTTCAACCAAGAAGGGACGTGTTTTCTTCCTAAAGGCAGTGTTCCCCACCCAACCCACCTTTTCTTCTTCATGCAAAAAGTGGAGGGTGGAGCCTCAAGTGAGTGCTGCAAAGGATGGAAACTGGCTCACTGTCAAGCCTGTTTCTAGGCTTGCCCCTACTTTACCTTAACTGGGAACTAGAAATAAAAGTGTTCTAATGACTGAAAATTTAGGATTGTGGGGCATGAGACTTGATTGAGTACAGTGCAGTCCTCCTGCAGGATTTAGTGAGACAGTCTCTTGTGGCAGCCAAATCCCTCATGGACCTCTGAGTACACTGGTTTCTCTCGACAAAAGAAACCTGGGCGAAGAGAAAAGGAGTCTCTTCCAGAAGTGTTGCAGGCAGCATGGGATCACCTTACAAGACACTTCCTGCTGATTACACATTTCTCTGTCTCATTATGATGCTTTTGAGCCTCTACCAATGCTTAGGGCTGTAAATCTGTCCTTGGTGCAGCTCCTTTCCCTGTGGAGCCAGCTTGATGCTCCAGAGAAGACTGAGATAGGTCCAGCTTCCTGAACAGTTGTCCTCAAAGGCTACAATGTGCAGAGATGCTGTTTGATTACAACAGTGCGAATTATGTAATGATGAAGACATTAGGCTAGACATTACAAGGTCATGGTAAACCTGCCAGGTAGTGAGACATCTCAAAACAAAATAAAACAAAATTTAATATAAATACATGTTTTAGAGAAACGAGTCAGCTATTAAGAGCGCTTCCTGCTCTTCTGTATAAGCCAAATTCTTTTCCTGACACCCACATTATACGGCTGAAAACTTCCTATAAGTAGTGGGCCTCATCTTCCTTCTCACCTCTGAGGATCCTCCCACACATGTAAGGTTCAGGTGCACATACATATGCTCAAAGGTCTGAAAAGAAAGCTTTCAACATAACATAGGTAAAATGAAAGATGAGGCACATAATAGGGTTGAAGAATTTCTATTTTAATTAATCCAGAAATTGTTGTTTATTTACAAGTTTTCATGTAACCACTTGGCCTCCACATTTCTCCTGTGAGAAGAGGAGTCAGGCATCTAGGGAAGCCCCTCCCTCCCAGGGCAAGTCTGTATGGAGATCAGGATTTTCTGTCTCTTCCATGCAGAGATTGACCAACCTAGCAGCAGGCAGAGCCAGGTCTCAGAGACCATGGCAAGTTAAAGACCTTTGTTCTTTTACTAATAAGTTTTCCCAACATATTTGAAAGACCAGTGTTGAGAAGGATACTCTATACATGGTCTCTTAGTGAGTCTGCAGGGAGGGATCATCACTTAGTAAGTATGAAGAAGTAAGTAAGGGAGAAATGGTCACTTAGTGGGTCTTCAGATAGAGATGATCACTTAGTGTGTCTTCAGGGATTGAGTGGTGAGGCTGAGGCCTACAGATAAATTCTGTTCATGGACTTGCATGCACAGTCTTCTGCCTTATGTGTTGTTAAGTTTTGAGTGGAGAACAGTTGTTCCCACCATAGTGGCTTGAAGGGATGAGACAGTCAAAGAAAGTCTGCTGGCCTGCACTAACCCTTCTCAGAACACTCCCCTTAGCTCTGTTATCCAAACTTTACTAAATGATAAAGCAATTCTTTAATGGCAGGGCACAGGAGGTCACCTCATATTTGCTCCTAAATTAAGAAGACTCCTTGTCCCCCCCCAAAAAAGCCATAATTTCAAAATAAAGGAAAAATTGGTGTCTTCTTCCTCTGCTGGATTCTCATCACCAGGAACTATTACAACCAGCCAGGGTCTGTCTACCTCCCTCCAGGGCATGAGTGCCGGCATTATTAGTGACATCCCTCAAACACAACACTATGGTCTCAGGTGGCCTCAGAGCAGGGACATCACCATGCTGCATAGGAGTGAAATCTAGCCAGGGTATGTGCATTTCCTGCAGAAGAGGACATAGGGCAGTGCTTGGCACAAACTGGTCCCAACCTCCTCATTTGTGTGGATCTTCATGGTAGGCCATGATGCTCGGAGTCTGTGCAACAGCCAGCTCTTTTCTACCTGAATGCTTTGGGACAATTATTTGGCTATTTATTTGGTCATAAACAGTCTTGAGTAGTATCACAGAAAAATCAATAAGATGAAGAGTACAGACTACGAACCCCATAGTAATGACCTTCCTCCCTCCACCTTCCTCATTTCTCCCAAGGATTCCCTCCCTTATACTCTCCACATCTCCCCAACTATGCACATAGGTAAAGACTTCAGAGAGCTTTCTCAGGCTTTGGAGAAGTCCAGTAGACAAGGGCATCCACAAGAGAGGTGGGCAGGTAGCTCAAGGGGAGGTAGAAGAGCTTGGCATCCCAACCAGCTGAGTATCGGGTGCGAGGGTAACAGGCAGTCAGAGCATGCTCCATGCAGTCAGTCACCAAAGACAGGTCCTTGTTGCACCTCTGGTCCAATCCATTGAGCCTTTTCAGAACTAAGCAGAATGAAGAAAGATTAAGGTGGTCATTCAGCTCCCACCACTCCTGTCTGAATACAACATACAGGATAAATTCCATTTTGTATATCAAGGAGTCCATTCCTTGAAATTTAAGCATAGCTTGTCCCAGTTCCTCAGATAGACCACAAACAATCTTCAAGGAAGAATTGAGCACACTCAGTCATCTGTATCTCAGCTCATGGAAAGTGCTGGTCTTATATGGCCTCCCATGTCTGAGCTCACCTACAGCCCCCCAATCATGAGAGGATGAAAGTAACAGAGCAGCATGTTCTGAAAGACTAGAACACCCTTTCTGGCCTACAGATACACAAACAGCCCACCAACTCAAGGAAATGGGTCTAAATTCCTATTCTTTGAGGATAATGAGCATGATATTAGAACTGCTAAAGTTAGCAGGGTATTAAGTGTTCAGAATTGGACTTGGCTTTCATCCTCAGAGCTCACTTACAGGATGCCAAGTATTTCTCGCCGTAGATCTCCCTGATTTCGGAGCTGGTCTGGTTCCACAGCATCTGGATGTTTGATGATAGTCTGGCACTACTGGTCACCTCAGTCAGGAAGAAGCCAGGCTCTATAATAGCCACCTTCACCCCAAAGTAGGAGAGCTCCCTCCTGCAAGACAGACAGATGTCAAGGACTTCAGAGGTCTTTCAGTGAGAACACTTTAATAATAGTTCAGTATCATGCCAACAAGAGCCTGTGGTGAGGAAAGGTCATACCGTTTGGATCTGGAATGTGCAGGAAATGGCGAAGGATCTTGTAATAAAGATATTGCCTCTCTGCTTTGGGATGTCACACTAAATATTTTTGTGTGTAGCTCAGTGCCCTAAACTTAGACATTCTGGTCTATGGCACTCTGTAACTCCTTTCTCTAAGTAGTGCAGAGGCAAAGGATCCTAGTCCTTCTCCAAGTCACCTCCACCTCACTAATAAGTCTCCATCTACCCCACATATGTTTCAGGAAGTTCTCAGGACATCCTGCACATTCTTCCTGCAGGTGTCTCCAAGAGAAACCTCCTGATTTTGACTCCCTCACATTGGCAGGCTCCCTGTCCCCTTGGACAGTTCCAAATGGCTGCCCTTTCCCCATTCCTTAGAAGAGGTATATTGCCAACAACACTAAATAAATAGCATTCTGCACCCTCCAGTTCTCAACAAGTCTACCATTGCCCACTTGGTGACTACCCTTTTTCCTTATCTGGCCATTATATTGTCCAAAGAGAATGCACCTACACACCCAGGTTCCAGGTCCTAGGATCGCATGATTACTCTGATACAGTCTAATCTTGCTACAGGATCCCCAACATAGGTGATGGCTTGCATGTTCAACAAAGCTGACTGGCTATGGCAACCACACAGGAAGCTCCCAGTACTTCTTTGACTCCTCTTTCAATCTCTTAGTTGCCATAGTCTTTATGTCATGATATAAGCACATAACTTGTGCTGGAATGTGTTTATTGTAGACTCTGAATGTTGCCTGATAACTATCTGTGGAATCTAAAGTTATACTCATTCCAATACAAAAACATGCTTAGCATATAGAGGTCAGGGGTCTAGATTCTTGATGAAAAAACCCTCACATTTTCAATCCTATCCCAGTATTGTCCCACAGTGCCCTGCTCCTCTGTAACAGGACAAAATGAACTCAACTCATGTCTCAGTCATAGCTTCTTGTAAAGATATGGAAATGCACTGCCCAGTAAATGTTTCAGTGAGGTTAAAAAAAGTGCAAGGCCTAGAACCTGATTGTCTTCCCCATGATGGCGACTTAAAGAGTATGGTTAATTAAAAACAACCTCAAATCTCCCTGGGGGGAACCGCTTCCATGTACAGTACCTGAGGGAGTCTGAGAAGACCTCGACACCATACTTGGAGATACAGTAACCTCCTCCAACCAAAGACACTCGACCCACGACACTGGAGACATTGACCACGCGGCCCCTCGCCTTCCTCACTAAGGGCAGCATGCTCAGAGTCACCTCGATCATGCCCAACAGGTTCACATCCAGTATAGTTGCAAAGTCCTGTTTGCTCATCCACCCATTAGGACCGGAGGGGATGGAGATGCCAGCATTGTTGACAAGGCCCCAGAGTCCTGGAAACAGTGGGAAGAAACAGTCACACAACACAGGTTTAATACAGATGAAATGCACATTCAGCAAGGTAAGACCACGGTGACATGTTTTTACTGGACAATATGATGCAATAAATAAAAGCAGGGTACATGCCTGAGGGGAACTCATGCCTGAGACTGCTTGCTCACAGCACGGATGCTTTCATCCTTTAAGTCTTCGTGGCCCAGCTCTCTACCTGGGAATCAGCAAGCAATCCCTTCTCACATGCTACCTTTAAGAACAGATGGTGAAAACATGATGAACCTTTGTTAATCTGGACACCATAAAGGTATGTTTATGTCTTACAAGTTGATGCCATCTTGGCAGAGATTTTATTTTCTTACTTTGTGTGGTTGTTTGAATTGAAATAGCATCCATAGGCTTATGTATTTAAATGCTTTTTCCTGAGAAAGTGGCAATGCTTGAGAGGGGTTAGGAGGTGTGGCCCTGTTGGAGTGGGTGTGGCCATGTTGGATCATATGATTCACTGGGAATGGGTTATACCAGAGTTGCTGTTCCCGCTCCCTCTGGGTAAAGATGTAGCTCCTTCTGTAGAACCTGACTACATAGAACCCCGTTCCAGACTTCATGAAGTGATGATACCAGTCAAAAGCTATAACTGTATGCAAACCCAAATGCAATGTTTCATCTATAAAAGTTACTGTGATCATGGCATCGCTTTGTAGAGATAAAATTCTGATGAAGCCAGTTGTATCTTTGCATTATTCTAAGCATTTACACACAGCAGTGCCTGTGTCTTTCAAGTGGCCAAGAAAGGAAGTAATAGGGCAGAATTAGCTTCCATTTTAATTCCTTATTATAGTCATAAGAAAGGGCAGTCATAAAGAACAGAGAAAGAAGAGAGGAAAACACAAAAGAGAAAAGAAAAAAGAGACAAAACTAATCTCTGGAGGAAATGTGGTTGGGAAACAAACAAATGAAAACTGGATTGAGGGAGAGTTGGAAAACAGAGATATGCTTTACAGCTCTGCTGAAGCAGATTGTAAAATTAATAATGGTCAACTCTCAGTATTGATCAACATCAATATTGATTTTCATCAATATTGATCAACACTCCTGAGATGCTTACAAAATCCAATATATTGCCTGGATTTATGAAAACTTGACACGAGCTAAGAGTCAACACATACGAAGGTGACTTAGTTGAGGAAATGCCTCCATAAGATCGAGCTGTAAGGCATTTTCTCAGTCAGTGAACAACTAGGGAGGTCACAGCCCATTGTGCGTGATGTCATACCTGGGCTGCTGGTCCTGGGTTCTGTAAGAAGGCAGGCTGTGCAGGCCAGGGAGATCAAGCAGGGAAGCAGCACTCATCCATGCCTTCTGCATCAGCTCCTTCCTGAATGATCCTGCATTCAGGTTCCTTCCCAATTCTAGTTCCTGACCTGAGTTCCATTGGTGGTGAACAGTGGTATAGTAGTGTAACCTAAATAAACCCTTTCCTAGAACAACTTGACTTTTGTTTATAATGTTTTGTTGCAACAGTAAAATCCCTACCTAAAACCCCCAGGGACAGGACAAGGGAGTTGACAATCTTTGCTAATATCCAACAGGATAGATTTTCCACTGCCAACCTGAACACATGGTGCTCTATTTACCATTCACCCACAGGCGGCTCTCACTTATCCTTGTGGCTTTTAAGTCATGAATCATCAAGGAACCACTCTGAAAGGCCTACAGCTGAACACCATATCTCCATATTAAAGTTCTGTGCAGGGTGAATGGGAGACTAGTTGATCGAGATTAAAATCAGCATTTGTTGATGTTAAAACCTTGGCTCAAGTAAGTCACCTGCAACCTTGACTCAAAAGCATGTCTTGTGCATATATAGACACATAATCTGTAATCAAGTTTGTTTTTGTTCAGTTTTGTAAAACCATATGGAAAACTACTTCTGTAGAAGCTTCCTAAAATACATACACGAAGGAATTTCACAGGAGTATCCACATGATGGTAGACATGACACCCTAAGTAGAAATCCAATGACAACAAGTAAAACTTTCACTGGCAGGAATGGGTCACATTTTGGTCCTTAAAAAGCCCATAGCACACTCCGTCTCACTCAGTTGGAGTTTCACTGCTGTGAACATGACCAAGCCAACTCTTAGACAATATTTAATTGAGGCTGGCTGCAAGTGCAGACAACCAGTTCACTATCATCAAAGTGGGAGCATGGCAGTATCCAGGCAGTCATGTGGCTGGAGGAGCTG
>JANHMN010000021.1:46584890-46613006 GCA_030674055.1 Rhabdomys pumilio | reverse complement strand
AAGTAAATAACATAGTCCAGTCTTAGTTATTTGAGAGCTATCAGGGTATGAAGCAAAATGTAACAAAATTATTAAAAAGGCATTCAGTGAGCCTCATACTCAAGAGTGCTTGTGTCTTCGCAAAATAAACTCTGTAAAATTTGAAACAAAAAGGGAGCCTGCATTCTGTTTTTTCATCTTGTTTTGTGCTGGCTTTTTTCTTGTTTTTTGTTGTTGTTGTTATTTTTTTGTTTATTTATGTTACTTTTCCTTGACAGTTTTTATTTTGTTTTTGGTTTTTAGACTTAGAGAAGGAGAGACATAAAGAATATGAATTGTGTAACTGGGACATGAGGAGGATCTGTGAGGAGTTGGGAAAAAGGAAAACGTTATCTAAATGTTTGTAAGAAAAAAAATTAATAAAAATATGCACAACAGAATATTTTAAATCTAGGATCCCAAAATACACTTGCTTGTAGACTCAGAATGGACTAGAAGTATCACAACAAGACAGTTCTTAGGACAATAAAACAAGCTGAGCCTGGTGGCCATTTCTGGCGATGACAACAGGAAGGAGCTGAGGAACAGGTTCAACAGATGGTGACCAGTGTCATTTCTAGATCCCTGCCTCAAAAACATTAGTCAGCAGAACACAACAGGACCAAAAAATACACAATGCAAATAACTGCTAAGTGTAATAAGGTTTGGTTAAGGGTCAAGTTATTTTAATTCATTGCATATTATTATTGTAAAAATGTTCTATAAACGGTAATATTGCTCACTTTTTTTGAAGTGGAAAGAATGCATATATATTAATCATACAGGCCAGGGGTTGATTTGTTTTTCTCCACTGAATAGTGATTTGTATGCTTGCTCTTTGTAGTTTGACATGACTAGAGTTTAGAACAATAACTGCTTTTCTGTTACATTTTTATAAATTTATTCATTAAAACATAAAACCAATATTGGAGAGAGAGAGAAAGGGAGAAAGACATGGAAAGGCAGAATGTGTGAGAATGTGTGTGTGTGTGTGTGTGTGTGTGTGTGTAAGAGAGACCACTTCCTAGCCTTTTCTATCCTAAGGCACTTCTTGCCCATGAGCCTAAGCCTGGCAATGATGTTGGCTCTCCCTGTGAAGGTGCACAGGCAGTGCATTAGAACATGTTCCAGAAATGAGAAAGCTGATGCACTTGGGCACATGACCTTCACACAGAGACCAGGCTATAAGACACCAGGGCTCTCCTTCCTCCTCACTGTCTCTAATCTAGGATACAGAAGCCAACAATCCAGTCTTTCTACATACAAAGACAAAAAGGATAGAGAATAATTTGCACATCAAATCTTCCCAAGGCACCAGCTGATTAAGAATACACAGCCTGGAGGATTAAGTTTTAAGGTAAAGTTGAAATACTGATATGCTTGAGAGGGGCAGAGTCTGCAGTGACTCCTACTCCACCATGACTCCCACCAGGAATTGTTACTAGACTACACAGGAATTCCATTCACACACAGAGAGAAAACCAACAACACAGACAGGAATCTCAGTGCTACCTCTGTTCCCAACACGCTCCTTCACCCACTGAGTGGCTGCCACAATACTCTCTGTCTTGGTGACATCAAGGATCACTGTCTCCAGTCTCTCAGATGTCCTGCTCCTCAGTTGCTCGGCTCCCTTCTCTGTCAGACATGCAGCCAGCACCTTCATTCCTCTCCTGTCCAACTGTCTGGCCAGCAGGTTCCCAAATCCTGAGTCACAGCCTGTGATGAAGACATACTTGTCATGGAGATGGCCCACCACCTGCCTCTCCCTGACCAAGCACAGGAGCTTCCACAGGCCCACCAGTGCCACCAGGTAGAGCCACATGTTGAGTAGAAGACAGGCAGGGGGTGGGGGAGAGAGAGAGAGAGAGAAAGAGAGAGAGAGAGAGAGAGAGAGAGAGAGAGAGAGAGAGAGAGAGGGAGAGACTCTGAGTCAAAATGAATCTGGCATCTGTTCACACAGGCAGGTGTAGGCTTAGGACTCCACCCTTCTGACATGCAGTCCTCAGCATTTCTTATAATTAATACATTACTTCTCTGCCCTTTAACAGGCTTTTGATCACAAGTCACATACTGTTCTTTGACTTTACCTATATTCCTTTCAAAAAAAAAAAACCAAAAAAACAAAAAAATCAAAAAAACACCTCTGATGTTCAATAATACAGATATATTCTCTTATAATCTTTGCTTTCAGGACTCATGTGGGAGTATGTTTACTTCATCACAGAGGCACAGAGGTCAGTCCAAGGCCCTGCTCATGTGTCTCTAAATCTTGCACTCTGAAACCACGAATCAGGACCTTTTGAACATAATAATAATCTAAGGTAACCTGAAGATGGACCCAGGATAACTTACAGGAGAGGGTGGGAAGAGCTGACCCTCTGATTCTAGCTCAAAATAAACCTAATACTTTCCTTCAGGAATGTTGTCACATTTCCCTTACCTGACACTTTCTGTTCCAATCAGTAATAAATAAGACTGTCATTGTACTTTCAAGAACCATGTTTCTATCAGGAAATGCCCCAATACTGGATAGATTACAGCTCTACATTAAGGCCTGCGTCTTCTTTATCAGTGATGAGTGAACTGTAATTTGGGGCTGGGCTACTCTCCCTCCAAGGGTGAAGTTGCCCCTGGGTCTGCTCTGCATTTGCCCTGCTCTTCCTTCTCCCCTGTGCCTGATCCTGTATGGTGTATGGCTGCTATTCCTTGTCCACCTGCCTCTACTCCTGTACCTGCTCCTGCTTCTGCAGAAGCTAATAGGATATCTTTCATGCAGCTATTAGCACCAAATATTAGGTCCAAAGAATCCTATCTCTTATTTGTATCTTGCAAAATGTAGTACTGTGCTTTGTTGACCAAAGTACATACAGATATTAGTACTCTTGGATCTTCTGTTGCTTCAACAGTGAATTCTCTAGAGCAATCATTCTGTGATCATTTTCCAATCTGTTCTCCTACAGTTCTATCCTTATCAATCCTGACAGTGCTGGGCCCTTGTGTTGGATCAAGGTCTTCTAGAACACAGCAGGATCTAGGTTCTCTCCTGGAATTTCTGGATAACGTCAGAGAGTATAGGAAAGTGGTTGTGACTCTGTTGCACGAGCTGCAGGACTGAAGAGAAAGAGTCCTAGACACCTTCCTGATTCATGGAGGTTTCTTTACTCCATGAATCCCCCCTGCAATTCTCACACAAGCCAAATGACTGTGCACAGCGACTCCTTTTTCCCTGTATCTGGGAGGGTGGTCTGGTCCCATTCCAAGCCTGATTATGTGAGTGTCCAACACTGCAACTCTTCTGATCTCTGGGCTTCTCTGGTCTGCTTAGGAAGATGGGAAAAGAAATGATGAGATTAGGAGTCCAGCTCCTAATTCTAAGGTGAAAAGCACTTTCTCCAAAGGCAATGTACCCCACTCAAACCAACATTTCTTCTTCATTCAATAAGGGGAGAGGTGGAGGTAGAGTCAGAACTTCAAAGACTATACACTGGCTCATTTTCAAGAATACATATCTTGGAGTACTGAATATAAAGGTAAGAGGACAGACTGATGTCCTGTTGAGGGGCAGAGTCTGCAGTTTCTCCAAATCTACCTTGACCCCCAGCAGGAAGGACTTGTTAAAGGACTACACAGGCCTTTCCTTCAGACACTGAGAGAAAACCAACAACATAGACAGGAATCTCAATGGTACCTCTGTTTCCAACATGCTTCTTCACCTACTGGGTGGCTGCCACAATACTCTCTGTCTTGGTGTCATCAAAGGTCACTGTCTCCAGCCTCTCAGATGTCCTGCTCCTCAGGTGCTCAGCTCCCTTCTCTGTCAAACATGCAGCCAGCAATTTCATTCCTCTTTTGTCCAGCTGTCTGGTGAGCAGGTTCCCAAAACCCATGAAGACATACTTGTAATAAAGATGGCTCACCACCTGCCTCTACTTGACCAAGAACAAGAGCATTCACAGGCCCACCAATGCCACCAAGTAGAGCCACACAGGGAGTAGAAGATAGAAAGAGAGAGAGATAGACAAACAGAGAGAGACGGGGGAGGGGAAGGGGATGGGGAGGGAGAGGGAGAGGGAGAGAGAGAAGGAGAGAGAGAGAGAGAGAGAGAGAGAGAGAGAGAGAGAGAGAGAGACTGTGAGTCAAAATGAGCCTGGTATCTGCTCACACAGAAAGGTGTAAGCATCGACAACTCCAGCCTTCTGGCATGAAGTTCTCCACATTCCTTATAATTATTGATGCCTTACAACTATAGTCTTAGACCTTTGGAACTGCAGACATATAAATGCCCTTTGGTTCTCCCTGTCTCAATGCCAAGTAAAACACCACTGACTGACCAATAACACAGGCCTAATCTCTTATGATCTTTGCTTCCTGGATTCATGTGAGAATATATATTTGGTGCATTTCACAAGCCCCATGGTCCAGAACAAGGCTCCCTTTGTGTTTCTGCATCTGCATTCTGGAAGTTCAAACTAGGACATTGTGAACATAGTGAGAATCTATTGGTAATGTGCTGTTGGATTCAGGATAACCTACAGGAGAGGACAGGGAGAGCTGGTGCTCTCCTAATACTGCATCTCCTGGGAAAATAGAAAGGCCAGCCCCAAACATGGAAGGCAGACTTCAAAGGAACACAAGGTGATGGGGCTGGGACCCAGACACATCATGACTTGCAGAACTGATTTGAAGAAGGAAATGACTTAAACCTCTCAAGTGGTCCTTCTCCTAGCTGCCTGGATTAAAGCAGTCCTGAGCACAGATTTCTTGAGTCCAAGATATGTGACTGTTCCTGATTCACCTGAGACAGGATTTCTCACTTAATTTCCCAGCAATTCTTGCTCAGAACCACTGGAGTACTGTTTAGAGCTTCACATATGGATTCTTGTCTAAGGAATGCCTGACTCACACTCTGATTCGAGCTCAAAATAAACATGGTGTATTCCTTCAGGGATGATGTCATATTTCCCTTACCTGACACTTCCACAAGTTTGTGTCTCAACCTGTAAGGATTCAGACTGGCTCTGTACTCTCAAAAACCATGTTTCTAAACCATGGGATAGATTACTACTTTGCCTTAAGACCTGGGCCTTGATTATCAGTGGGGAGTCATCTGTGAATCTGGATCTGGGACACTCCCTCTCCAATGGGTAGCTGCCCCTGGGTCTGCTCTGCATTTGCTTTGCTCTTGGTCTGCCCTGTGCCTGATCCTGAATGACTTACTTATGCTATTCCTTGTCCTTCTGCCTCCACTCCTGTCCCTCCCCCTGCTCCTGAAAATCGTACTAGGACATTCTTCATGGGGCTGTTAGCTCCCAACAGGTCCTTAGGCCTAGCTCTGAATTGCATCTTTCAAAATGTAGTGCTGGCTGTTCTTGACCAAAATTTGTGCAGATATTGCTGCTCTTAGATCTTGTATCCATCCCTTCAAAGGTGAATTCTCTAGAGCTATCCTTCTATGGTCATTTCCCAATCCTCTCTCCTACTCTCTTGTCTTTTGAAACCCTGACAGTGTTGGGTACTCTTGTTGAATCAAGGTCTTCTAGACCACGTCAGGATCTAGATTCAGCCCTCAAATTTCTGGATAAAGTCAGAGAGAATAGGAAAGTGGATGTGACTGAGTTGCAGGAGCCACAGGGCTGAAGAGAAAGCATAGAAGACACTTCCCTGATTCATGGAGATTCCCTCAGTGCATCCATCCCTCCTGAGATACTCACACAAGCCAAACGACAGTGCCCAGTGACTCCTTTCTCCTCTTCCCTGAACTGGGTAGGGTGGTCTGGTCCTATTCCAAGATGGACCCTGTGAGTGTCCAACACTGCAGTTCTTCTGATCTCTGGGCTGCTCTGATCTGCTGATGTAGATGAGAACTGAGTTATCTCTTGGGAAAAGGAGTCCAGATCAGCCCAGGAGGATGCATTTTCTACCAAAAGGTAGTGCACCCCAACCCAACTTTTCTTCTTCATGCAAAAGTGTAGACATGGAGCCTAGAATCCATGTTCCCAAGGATGGAAACAGGCCCACTGTCAAGCTTGCTTCTAGACTTAATCACCTGCTGCCCCTACTTAATCTTAATTGGGATTAAAAATAAAAGACTATTGTATTGTATTCTAATCTGTGAGAATCTAGGGTGTGAGGAATGTGACTTGACTGGGTATAGTGCCATCCTCCTGCATGAGTGAGAGGGTCTCCTGTGGCAGTCAGTGTCCTTCTCTGTTTCTCTAAGTCCACTGACTTCTCCCAACAAAAAAACCTGGAAGAGAAGGAAAGGAGGCTCCTGCAGAAATGTTGCAGGCAGCCTGGGATCACTTACAAGACACTTCCTGCTGATTAACCATTGTTCTGTCTCATTATGATGCTCTTGAGCCTCTCCCCATGCTTAGAGCTGTAGATCTGTTCTGGGTGCTGCCCCTTCCCCTGTGGAGCCAGCTTGTTGCTCCAGAGTGGACTGAGCTGGGTCCAGTCTCCTGAACAGTGTCCTCAAGGCTACAATGTGCAGAGATGCTGTTGGTTTGCTACAGTGTGATTAATGTAATGATGACGACAATAAGACTAGACATTACAAGGTCATGGTAAACCTGCTGTCTTAGTCAGGGCTTCTATTCCTGCAAAAACATCATGAACAAGAAGCAAGTTGGAGAGAGAAGGATTTATTCAGCTTATACTTCCACTTTGCTATTCATCAAGGGAAGTCAGGACTGGAATTCAAGCAGGTCAGAAAGTAGAAGCTAATGGAGAGGCCATGGAGGGATGCTGTTTACTAGCTTGCTACCCCTGGCTTGCTCAGCTTGCTTTCCTATAGAACCCAAGACTACCAGCCCAGGGATGGTACAACGCACAAGGGGCTCTCCTGACTTAATCACTAATGGAGAAAATGCCTGACAACTGGATCTCATGAAAGTATTTCCTTAACTGAAGCTACTTTCTCTGTGACAATGCCAGTTTGTGTCAAGTTGACACAAAACCAGCATGTACACCTGCAACATAGTTAGATATCTCAAAATAAAGTTTAACAAAACATAATATAAATGCATGTTTTGGAGAAATGAGTCAGCCATCAAGAGCACTTTCTACTCTTACAAAGAAACAGATTGATTTCCTGACACCCACATTGAATGGCTGAAAACTTCTTAAAACCAGTGGCCCTCATTTTCCTTCTCACCTCTGAGGATCCTCCCACACATGTAATAGACAGGCACACACACACAAGTTCAAAAGTCCTAAAACAAAGTTTTCAAAATAACATAGGTAAAATGAATGACCAAACACATGATACAGTAGAGGAAATTCTATTTTCATTAAATCAGAAATTATTGTTTATTTACAAGTTTCTTCTGTGGCCACTTGGCCCCCACATTTCTACTGAGAGAAGAGGACTCAGACAGCTATGTTAGTTCCTCAAAGGGCAAATCTGTACTGAGCCCTGGATTCTTTATCTCTTCCACACATGCTTTCCCTGCTCAGCCTACTATGAGATTCACAAACCAAGCGACAGGAAGACCCAGGTCTCAGAGGCCACAGAGTGTTCCAGACCATTGTTTTTTTGAAAATATGTTGTCCCAAAAATGAAAGACCAGTGTTGAGAAGGATACTGTCTACATGGTCACTTAGTGAGTCTGCAGATAGGGATGGTCACTTAGTGAGTCTTCAGGGAGGAAGTGGTGACGCTGAGGCCTACAGGTAAATTCTGTTCATAGACTTGCATGCAGTCTTCTGCCTTATGTGTTGTTGTTTAGATTTGATTACAGAGAAGTTGTTGTCACCTCAGTAGCTGGAAGAGATGATATAGTCAAGGAAAGCCTGCTGGCCTGTGTCACCACTTCTTAAGACATTCTGCTTACCTATGTGATCCAAACCCCACTAAATGGGAAAGCTATAATTAAAATTGGCAAACCACAGGATATCACCTCATATTTGCTCAAAAAAATAAGAAGACCCCTCAAAAGCCATGATTTTGAAATAAATGAAAAATTTGTGTCTCCATCCCATGCTGGAGTCTCACCACCAGGAAGTGAACCTCCAACACAGGGCGTGACAACCAGGATCAAGGGAATGAGTGCTGGCATTATTAGTGACTCCTTACAGAACCCACACCATGGTCACAAGTGACTTCAGAGCAGGGGCACTTCCATGCTGCCTAGCAGTGAAAACGAGGCACGACATGTGCATTTTCTTCAGAGGAGGACATAGGGCAGTGATTGGCACAAGCTGGTCCCAATCTTCTCATTTCTGTGGATCTACAAGGTAGGCTATGATGCTCAGAGCCTGGACAACAGCCAGCACTTTTATGTTTTAATCAATTGGAAGAATTCATTGGCTATTTCTTTGGTCATTATTAGTCAAGTAGTATCACAGGAAAATTTTTAGGATGCAGATTATAACCCAGTATCCCAGCACAATGACCTTCCTTCTCAACGTTCTTACCTTCTCTTGAGAACTCCCTCACACTGTACCTACATCTCCCCAACTGTGCACATAGATAAAGACCTCAGAGAGCTTTCTCAGGCTTTGGAGAAGTCCAGTAGAAAAGGGCATCCACAAGAGAGGTGGGCAGGTAGCTCAAGGGGAGGTAGAAGAGCTTGGCATCCCAACCAGCTGAGTATCGAGTGCGAGGGTGACAGGCAGTCAGAGCATGCTCCATGCAGTCTGTCACCAAAGACAGGTCCTTGTTGCACCTCTGGTCCAATCCGGCTAACATTTTCAAATCTATGCAAAATGAAGAAAGATTAAGGTGATTATTCAGCTCCCATCACTACTGTCTGACATGAGCATACAGGTGAATTTCTGTTCCCTGTGTGGGAAAATCCATGTGTCTGAAACCCAGTCCTAGCTGATTCCAGTTCTGCAGATGGACCACAATCTTCAGGAAACGTGTGATGCATTTCCACTAATGAAAAGTGCTGGTCTTATATGACCTCCCATCCCTGAATTCAATTAATAATTATATTTAGCTTACTTCCTTAAAACTAGACATTCTGGTTTATGGCACTGAATAAGTCACAGCTTTCTACAAGGATTGCAGATGCAAAGGTCCCCATGCCTTCTCTAAGTCACCTTCACCTCAGTAGTAAGTCTTCATCTATCCCACATCTGTCCCAGGAAGTTCTCATGACAGGATCAGAGGTAACATACCAGCATGTTCTGACAGACAAGAACTACTTTATGGCCCCATATACAAACTGCCCACAACCTCAAGTACATGGGTCTAAATTCGTGTTCTTTGAGCATATGGAGCATGATAATGTAACTGCTAAAATGAGCAGGGGATTAAGTGTTCAGGACTGGGCTGGGCTTCTGTCCTCAGAGCTCACTTACAGGATTCCAGGTACTTCTTGCCATAGATCTCCTTGATTTCTGAGCTGGTCTGATCCCACAGCATCTGGACATCTGAAGATAATCTGGCACTATTGCTCATACCAGTCAGGAAGAAGCTAGGCTCTATAATAGCCACCTTCACCCCAAAATAGGAGAGCTCCCTCCTGCAAGACAAACAGATGTCAAGGGCTTCAGAGGTCTTTCAGTGAGAACACCTTAATAATAGTACAGTTGCATGCCAACATGAGCCTGTGGTGAAGAAACGTCACACCTTTTGGATCTCAGAAGTGCAGGAAATGGCAAAGGATTTTGTGATAAGAGCATTGCCTCTGTGCTCTTATAGGTCACACTAAGTAGTTTTTGTTTCCAGCTCACCTACTTAAAACTAGACATTCTGGTCTATGGCACTAAATAAGTAACCCCTTTCTCCAAGGAGTGCAGACCATAGGATCCCAGTCCTTTTCTAAGTCACCTCCACCTTACTAATAAGTTTTCATATATCTCACATGTGTTCCAGGAATTTTCAGGACATAACTCACTATATTCCTGCTGTTGTCTCCACAGAGTAACCTCACGCATCCAACTCCCTCACATTGGCAGGGTTCCTGTTTCCTGTCCCAAATGGCTCCCCTGGTTCCATCCCTTGAAAAGGTTGCATTGCTAACAACACAAAATAATTAGAATTCTGCATTCTCCAGTTCTCCACAAGTGTAACTCTGCCCACATGGTGATCACACTCCTTCCATATTTGGCCTTTACATACTCAAAAAAGAATGCACATTCACATACAGGTTTCAGGTTCCGGGATCTCATGATTACTCTATGTAGTCTAATCCTGCTACAGGAAATTTTAAAAAAAAAAAAAAAAAAAAAAGCTAATGACCAGCATGGTCAACACAGCTGACTGGCTATGGCAACCCCATAGGAAGTTCTTCTTTGACTCCTCTTTCATTCTCTTAGTTGTCATAGTCTTTAGGTCCTGATAGAATCACATAAGTTATGCTACAATGAGTTTATTGTGGACATTAAAAAAGGCCTCATATCTATCTGGGGAATTGAAAAATATATTTACCCCAGTTTAAAAAAAAAACAAACTATGCTTTGCATCTAGAGATAAGGGTTCTGGATTCATAACCCTTAAGCCTCACATTTTCAATTCTCTCTGAGTAATAACCTCCAAAGTGCTTCCTCCTTTTTAAGAAAACAATATAAACTCAATGAATGTCTAAGTCATGTCCTTTTCTAGAGACACGGAAATGTGCTGTCCAGTGAAGGATTCAGTGAGGAGAAGATGAGACAGAAGCAGAATTCGAGTGTCTTCTCAACAATGAGGACTTAAAGAGTGTGAGTAAATAAAACCCTCCCAAAGGTCCCTTAGGGGACCCTTTCACTTCCTGTACCTGAGGGAGTCTGAGAAGGCCTCGACACCATACTTGGAGATACAGTAACCTCCTCCAGCCAAAGACACTCGGCCCAGGATGCTGGAGACATTGACCACGCGGCCCCTCGCCTTCCTCACTAAGGGCAGCATGCTCAGAGTCACCTCGATCATGCCCAACAGGTTCACATCCAGTACAGTTGCAAAGCTTTCTTTATTCAACCACTCATTGGGACCAGAGGCGATGGAGATGCCAGCATTGTTGACCAGGCCCCAGAGTCCTGGGGACAGTGGGAATAGACAGTCACACAACACAGGTTTAATTGTGAATAAAGTGCACATTTAACACAGTAAGACGAGTGTGACATAGATACCATCACAGCATGGATACCATCAACCTCTAAGACTTCTTCCCGCAGCTCTCTACCTGGGAATCGGCCAGCAGTCCCCTCTCACTTGCTAAGTTTAAGAACAGATGATAGAAACATGGCTCACCTTTGTTAATCTGGAGACAATGAAAGTACATTTGGGTTTTACATGTTGATGCTACCCTGGCAGTGATTTTATTCTTTTACGCTTTATGATGCTTTAACTGGAAACAGCAGCCATATGCTCATATATTCAAATACTTGGTACTGAGAGAGTGGAAATGCTTGAGAGGGATTAGGATCTGTGACCTTCTTTGAGTGGGTGTGGCCTTATTAAATATGTGATTCACTAACTGTGGGCTATTCCAGAATTCTCCTGTTCCTGGTACCTGTGGATATAGATGTAGTATCTCAGCTCCTTCTATAGCACATGACTGCTATGCAACCCAGTAGACTTCATGACATGATGTTAACAGTCAACAGCTTTAACCATATGCACGCCCAAATGCAATGATCCATCTATAAGAGTGACCATGGTCATGGTATCACTTCATAGATATAGAATACTGATGCAGACAGTTGTGTCTATGCATTACTCTGAGCAGTTACACTCCACTCCCTGTGTCTTTCAAGTGGCCAAGGAAGGTAGTAACAAGGAAAAATTGATTTCCATTATCATTCCTTGTTATAGTAACAAGACAGAATATTCATAAGCAAAAGAAGGAACAGAGGAAAACACAAAGGAAAAAAGAAAGAAAAGACAGATTTAATCTCTGAAGGAAATTTGGTTGGGAAACAAACAATTGAAACCTTGATTGTGGGAGATTTGGAAAACAGAGCTTTTCAGCTCTGCTCAAACAGTCCTTGAACTTAATAATTGATCAACATCTACTGATGAAGATCAGCATTGATCAACTCTCCTCAGATGCTTTCAAAACACTAAATATTGGCTCGTTTTGTGAAAACGACATAAGCTAGAGTCATCAGAGACAAAGGTGCATTAGTTCAGTAAATGCCTTCATAAGATCCAGCTGTAAGGTATGTTCTCAATTACTAATCTAAGGAGGGTTCAGCCCATTGTGGGCGGAATCATCACTGGGCTGCCAGTCCTGGGTTCTATAAGAAAGCAGGCTGAGAAATCCATGCAGAGCAAGCCAGTGGGCAGCCCCTCTCCATATCCTCTGCATCAGCATCCACAGCCAGGATCCTTCCAAATATGAGTTGTATTCTAAGTTCCATTAGTGATGAACATTGATGTGGTAATGTAACCTATATAAAACCTTTCCTAGAACAACTTGCTTTTTGGTAATGCTGGTTTTTTTTTTTTTTACAAGAGTAAAAACCCTAACTGAGACATCCAGGGACAGGATAATGGAGGTGACAATCTTTGCTAACAACCAACAGGAAAGATTTTCCACTGTCAATGTGAACACATGTCAAGTAAATCCTTCATTGACATAATTTGGGTCACATTTGTCCCTCCTTTACTTTGGAAGGCACCTAAGAGAAGACTGGTTTCAAGGCAGCTAAGATGAGGTTATTAAAGCTCAAGCCCATAGTGACACACCTAATCCATCACAGCTACACCTCCAAATAGTGTCACTCCCTGGCTAGGTATACTTAAACCACCACAGCCTCCAAACCCCCATTACAGGCTTTGCTCTAGGGACCAGCTGCCCTCTAAACATGACAGTAAGGCTATTTATTTATTTATTTATTTATTTATTATTCGATTTTTATTTACATTTCAGATGCCATCCCCTTTCTCCATTTCCCCTCCTTAAAAGATCTGTATCCCATCCCCCCTCCTTCTTTTTGCTTTTATACAAATTTTTTAATGTTAATCAAGGGCTTTATAAGTTTGGTAATGCTCAATAACAAGATGCCCATACAATCAGAAGTGTAACCCAATACCCAACCTAGATATATCAACTATCTTTGACTTGTGGAGACATGCAAACCTCTGCCTCCATGTCCCCCCCCCATCTCATACATCCTCCTCTCTTTCTCCTCCTCCTCTCCTTACTCCTCCCAACTTAGCTCCTCCTACATATTACCATTCCTGTTAAAATAAATCTTTTCTCTCAAAATACAATTAGAACTTAACTATACTGATTTGTGTCAGTAAGGAACAAGATAGATCTAATACCCTGTCCATCATTTTGTTGACTAACCAGAATCTCTGTCATCTCTCTAAACTAGAAGACTTAGTTCTGAACCTGGCTTTTTTTCTTGGCTTTAGAATGAATGTCAGCTGAAAACCATCCTCTCAAATCTTTTCTCTCAAGTAAGGTTATTTATAACTGTGATGATTTGAATATACTAGACTCATGGATTTGTGCTATTAGGATGTATGTCCTTGTTGGAAGAAGTGTATCAGCATGGGCACAGGTTATAAGATACTCATCCTGGATCCATGGAAACCATTCTTCTCCAGTTTGCCATCTGAACAAGATGAAGAACTCTCAGCTCATCCTACAACATGCCTGCCTAGATGCTGCCAAGGTCCTGCCTTCATAATGGACTGAATATCTTACCCTGTAAGCCAGGTGCAATTAAGTATTGTCCTTCTAAGAGTTGCCTTGGTCATGGTATCTGTTCATAGCAGTAATCTTAACTAAAACAGAAGTTGATACTATGTCTGTGCTTTGCTGTGATAGGCCTGACCATGCTGTTATGTGGAAGAATGTGGATTTGGAATGCTTTAAGTAAAAATTAATGATTATTGGTCTTCATACAAATATGAAAGAATTTGTTGCTGAGTATCATTTTAAATTTGGAAGACTAGCTCTAGATGTTTCAGAGAAGAAGGATTTTAATATGTGACTGAGTGACTGTTTTTGTGACATTATGTTGAAGAATGTGGCTGCTTTTTATGGTTGCCTGAAGAGGCCACCTGAGGCTAAGGTAAAGTGATTTATATTAATTGTATTGACATAGGAAGTCTCAACAAAGCCCAAGAGAGACTTTCTTCTCAGGTTAAGTCTCATGATGAGCATTTTGGGCAAGAATACCAGGATAGAAAAGAAAAATATAAAATGTATGGTCCAAGTAATAAAAAGACACCAGGAAGTGAAATGAAAGTGAATTTTGTACTCAAGGAGATAAATAGATTAAGGAAGTGGTGACTTTATGGCAAGAACCCCTCAACCCTGGCTAAACATACTGTTAATGTGTTTGCCATTAAACAAGGAATTATATGATATTAGGTGTTATCATTACTTGGTTACTGTTTTCACTTGGATTTTTTATTTGGAATGAAATACAATCCAGAAATGAAAGACACAGACTTTTGATCTGAATTGTGATGAACACTGAACATGAAAAGCCTAGGCCTAGTCAAGTTAGTACATGCCTTTGCTTCCTGAAGTTTTTGTCAAGCAGATCTCTGAGTTCAATGCCAGCCAGGGACAGAGCAAGTTCTAGTTGAAGAAAAGCTTAAATGTCAACAACCAGAAAATCCAAGGTTAAAAAGTGACAAGTCTGAAACACAGAAAGCTGGTAATACAATAAGGGGGCCATGTTCCAGACCCAGTAAGCAGCAGATCTCAGTAGCTTCAGCCATTTGGCTCTGACTATAGAGTCAAGAATAGAAGGGAATACTGGAACAATTGATGATTGTTAGCTGGGTCTAAGAAATTAGTGGTAGTTAAGAAGAGACCAGCATCATTAAGGTGTAATCTTCTGGGAAGTGTTTTCTGAGAGCACAAAGAAGCTATCTTCCAGAGAAAGTCAAGGTTGTACTTTGTGCTGTGTAATGTGGAAGAGTCACCCAAGTGATACTTGGTTTTGAATGTATAAAGGGTTCATGGAGAATAGCTGAGACTCAGTACTGTTAGAGGCTAGGGAAGTCCATTGGTGAAGGTAAAGCCTCAATTGCAGTTGATGATGCAGGAATGAAGCAGTCATGCAATAAAGTTGAGGCCTGGCCCAATGAAGAGAGCCCAAGAGAGACTATTGTTGAAGCCTCATTGCAGGAGAAGACCCCAATGTATTAGAGATGTCAGTGCTATAGGATGATCACCAAGAACTGCAGCAGCAGTGGAGCAGTGTCAACCAGAGCCTAGAGGTGTACAGAGGGCAGAGCTTCAGATGTGACTCAAGTTCTTCGGAAGAGCCCAGAAGATCATATGTGGATCAAAGACACGGAACAAAAAGCTTGAATATTGAAGTTGCCTTGGAGACCTCAAGATGTTCAAGTTGCCAGAGACATAGGATATCTGCTGAGGAAAGCTGCTAATACAAAGTAGATCCAGCTCATGAGAAAGAAGTTTGTTGCAGTATAAAAGATGAAAAAGGAGTTGGAGATCTGAAGATGGCTTTGATATCAAATACAGAGATGCACAGTTTAATGTTTGTACAACTGTTTTTCTGCATAGCTTTGGGGTCTACAGTTTAGAGAGAGCATGAATCTCAGAAGACACTTTGAACTATGGATTTTCAACATTGTGGAGACTGTTACACACTATGGCGACTTACGAGGTTGCAGTAAATGTATTTTCTATTATGACATGTTTAGATACAGCTACCACAGACTCCTGTGTTTGAACAAGCCTATGGAGGTTAGTGAGGACAAATGCAGTGCTTTAAATAGTCTTGACCCTGAGAGTGGCACTGTTAGGGGATGTGACCTTGCTCTAGTTGGTGTGGCCTTGTTGTATTTTGCTTTATGACATGGCCCCCATAAACTCATGTGTTTGAACAAGCCTATGGACATTATAGAGGAGAATGCAGTGCTTTGAATAGGTTTGACCCAGTGAGTGGCACTATTAGGGGATGTGGCCTTGCTGCAGTAGGTATGGCCTTGTTGTAGGAAGTGTGTCACTGTGAGTATAGGCTTTAATACCCACATCCTAGCTCCCTGGAAGCCAATCTTTTTCGGTTTGCCTTCACAACAAGATGTAGAACTCTCATCTCCTCTTGTACCATGCCTGTCTGGATGCTGCCATGTTTTCACCTTGATAATAATGGACTGAATGTCTGAATCTGTAAGCCAGTCTCAATTAAATATTGTCCTTCTAAGAGTTGCCTTGGCCATGGTGTCTGTTCACAACAGTAAATCCTAAGTAAGTCAACAGCTGAAGTCCATACTGTCTGATGTCATTCAACTGAGAGAAGGCAAGCTGGTGCCCAACTAAAACCTTCACTGCTACTGATTAGCATTCAAGGTGACAGAAGATACACTCAACATTCCCAGAGGAGAAAAGCAATCATTACTATTACCTCAAGCCCTATTATCTTCCACAGTGACCTGTTTTTAAAGTATATGGTGTGATAAAGACATCAATGTCATGGGGGTAACTAAACCGTTTTCATTAGATTGAAGGTGTTATTTCTAAGATGGAATCCATAATGATACTACTAGAGGGACCAAGAACCTGAGACTAGATAAGTCATGGTTCTATGGGAAAACTAAATATTATTATTATTCTAAAGGAACACACAGTAACAAAACTCTTAATGCATATTGTTATTGAGCTCAAAGTTCACTGTCTTGATCAATCTCCATCCAGGAGAATGTGCCTTGCAATTGGCAAGAATTAACACAGAGGCCCACAAGTGGCCAATGTGCAGAGAATGAGAGACTCTGGCACACTCAGTTCTAAAAGGGAAGTCTGTGGGGAGCCAACATAAGGCAGCTAGCATCCTTGTAGCCATCTTGAGACATATACCCTGACAAGAGACTTGATTACATTAGCCTACAACAGCTGAGCACACGGATAACATCCTGTTTTAGATACCCAGGATCTTCCCTTGGGTGTGTGAGACTTAAAGATGTGATTTAGAGCTGAAACTTAAGGGCATGACTTAGAGATTAGATTTAGAGACAAGGTCTAAGGGCATGACTTAAGGGCGTGATTTAGAGGCGTGGCTTAGAAAAGAGACATATACAACGAAAGGATGGACTGGGTATTAAGACTATCTTGTACCTCACTGGTACAAATAGGAATAATTATGCTCTAATTGTATTTTGAGAGAAAAGTTTTATTTTAACAGGAAGGGTAATATGTAGGAGGAGCTAAGAGGGAAGGAGCACTGAGAGGAAAAGATGGAGTAAGGAGAGAAGACGAAGTAGATGAGAAGCTAGGTAATGAGAGAGAAAAAGAAAGAGAAAGAGAGAGGGGGCATGGAGGCAGAAGTTCATGTGTCTCCACCAGTCAAAGATAGTTTACATAGCTAGGTTGGGTATTGGGTTACACTTCTGATTGAGTATTACCATACTTATAAAGCCTTTGATTAACATTTTTAAAAAATTGTATAAAAGCAAAATGGAAAAGGGGGCACAGGATAGGGGTTTTCTAGGGAGGGGAAATGGGGAAAGGGGACGGCATCTGAAATGTAAATAAAATATCCAATAAAAAAGAGACATATAAAAGGGGAGAGGCAGACAGAAGAGTTCAGTTCAACCAGACAACAGACTACTTGAGAGAGTACAACTTGGAACAGAGAATTAGGTATTAGGCACTTAGCACTTGGAAGAAGTAACTTGGAACTTGGAGGCACTAGGGACTAGAAACTAGGGACTAGGAACTCAAGACTTGGGACTTGGACTAGGAGGAGAGACTGAAGAATAAACGGGATGAAACACACTCGGAATGGTCTCCATTCCTGGAGTCTGACCACACTCTCTCTCTTGCTGAACCCTGACCCGCAGACCTGAGCAGGTTGGGGAAGTATGGCTCTAACAATTTAGCCCCCAAGGCTTTTGGCAGTGCGGGTCCCAACACTGACAGAGCAGTCTGACATTTTGGCCCCCCAAGCATTCGAGCAGCTCGGGCCACAACATTTTTGGCATCCAATGTGGGGCAGCAAGAACGAGAGACCCAAAGAAGGACCTTACAGGAAGAAGGATCTACTGAAAATTCAGAAATGAAACGAAAGTGATCACCACTGGAATCTGCCACATCGAGAAAGGTAAGTCATGTTAATGAAAATGGGGCAAGAAATAAGTCAGCCTGAACTCAACTCTTTGTTTTTGTTTTGTTGTTTGCTGTTCACGTGTGTTAATTGTCTGCTTTTGCTTCCTTGTTTGAATGCTGTCTTTCATATTCAAACTAAAAAGAAATGTATATATTTGAAATTAAAATCCAAAATACAACCAAAGGTTGATGACGATTTGTCAGAGCCACATTGTGCTGACCTAGAGGAAGAGGCAGTCAAACATCATGACCCTGAATGGCCCTCTTCCCAAAGCCCCTCTCCCAGTGTGCCTCCACCTCCAGATGCTCCTGCAATGGAGATGGTGGTTGTAGATCCCATAAGGGAGTTACAGGGAAAAATATCTGTTCTTAAACAACAAATAGAGTTAGAAAAAGAGTATCAGGACTTAATTATACAGCTACAAAGATTAAAGACAGGGAAGATGTCTCGAGAGATAAACTGCAAAAATCCCCTGACTCCTTGAGTTCCTCAACCAGGAGTCCAAAGGCAGTCCCTATCCCCTAGCTTAAGATTAGCCACTGATCATCAAGAGAAGGGAGACGCTCAGGCTTTCCCTGTATCAGAGACTAGAGACAATCAAAGGGTTGCTTGGAGACATCACACAGGGTTTAATTTTCAAATTATTAAGGAATTTAAAAATGCAGTATCACGATACGGTGCCACTGCTCCCTTTACTCTTGCAATTTTAGAATATGCTGCAGAGGAGTGGCTGACTCCTAGTGACTGGAATATGTTAGTGAGAGCAGTTCTTAGTGGTGATGACTATCTTATTTGGAAATCAGAGTATCATGAGAATTGTAAAGAAACAACTAGGAGAAACATTCAGGCAGGCAATGGTTGGTCTTTGATGCTTTAGTAGGAGAAGGGCAATTTGCTTCTAATGATAACCAGATGCAATATGACCCAGACTTATTTGCTCAAATTCAGAATGCAGCCATGGGCTTGGCGTAAAATTCTGATAAGCGGAGACCCTGGTGCATCTCTAACAGCAGTCAGGCAAGGGCCTGGTGAACAATTTTCTGACTTTGTTCATAGATTAATGACAACAGCAGGGAGGATTTTTGGTAATGCAGAGGCAGGTGTAGATTATGTGAAACAACTTGCATATGAAAATGCCAATCCTACCTGCCAAGCAGCCATTAGACTCTATAGGAAAAAAACAGACCTTACAGGGTATATCAGACTCTGTTCTGACATAGGGCCCTCCTACCAACAGGGCTTAGCTATGGCGGCTGCCATGCAAGGACAATCAGTAAGAGATATTTTGGCAAGTAGAGACAAAAAGGCTTATTTTAAAAGTATCCAAGCCTGGACACTTTGCAAGAGATTGCAAGGCAGAAAATGAGTTAACCCAGACACAGCCCAGAAAACAGCCTGGGCTCTGCCCATTTTGCAAATGAGGAAGGCATTGGGCTAGTGAACATAGGTCCGAAAGAGACACACAAGGAAACACCCTTTCCCATAATCAGGGAAATGGGTACAGGGGCCAGCTCCAGGCCCGCAAACCAGTGCAAGCCAAAACAGGCTTATGGAACAGTCAGTTTCTTACCAACAAACAACAATCCCTTTCAGAACTTAGTCAAGCAACACCAGGAAGTGCAGGACTGGACCTCAGTTCTGCCACCCACACAGTATTAACCCCAGAAATGGGACCTCAGGCCTTACCCACTGGATTGTTTGGACCGATCTATCCAAATGTGCTTGGCCTGATAGTGGGAAGAAGCAGTACTACTATGCAGGGACTACAAATTTTTCCTGGAGTAATAGATAATGACTATCAAGGTGAGATTAAGGTAATGGCACAGGCAATTCAGAATATAGTAACTATTCCTACAGGAAGGAGGATAGCTCAACTATTGTTACTTCCATTGTACCCTACTAATCACAAATATAAGAGTCCTAAGAGAAGAGATCAGGGCTTTGGTTCCTCTAATGCATACTGGATACAGCCTATAGTTAAACAAAAACCTATGATGACTCTATGGCTGGATGGAAAAGCATTCCAAGGCTTGGTTGACACAGGAGCTGATGTGACTATCTTAAAACAGAGTGATTGGCCTGCCACCTGGCCTCTAACCCCAACCTTAACCAACTTAAGGGGTATTGGCCAAAGTCAAAATCCACAACAAAGCTCTAAGGTGCTGACGTGGAAGGATAAAGAAGGCAATACAAGGAATATACAACCCTATGTCATCCCGGGCCTCCCCATTAATCTCAGGGGCAGAGATCTGTTATCCCAGTTGGGATTGATTATGTGCAGCCCTAATGAAGTAATCATGGCTCAAATGGTAAACTCTGAGCTTTCCCCAGGGAAAGGATTAGGAAAAAGTGAAGATGGGATTACTCATCCTATTGAGGTTTATGGTAACACTAGAAGAAGAGGCTTGGGGGCTACTGATTCAGCTGCACCCCTAAGGCGTTGTGCAGATCCCATCACCTGGAAGGGGGACTCACCCGTCTGGGTGGATCAGTGGTCATTAACCACCGAAAAATTACAAGCTTCTCAATTGCTAGTGCAGGAGCAATTACAGGCAGGACATATAGAGGAGAGTAACTCTCCCTGGAATACCCCAATATTTGTCATTAGCAAAAAGTCAGGAAAGTGGAGACTGTTGCAAGACCCGAGGGGCTCTTAATGCAACCATGGTTAGAATGGGAGCCTTACAACCTGGGCTGCTCACACTGGTGGTCATACCTTTAGGCTATGATAAAATAGTTATAGATTTAAAAGACTGTTGTTTTTACTATCCCATTGCATCCTAATGACAGAAAGCACTTCACTTTCAGAGTTCCCGCTATAAATTTTAGAGGACCTATGAAGAGATATCAATGGAAGGTCTTGCCTCAGTGTATGGCTAACAGCCCTACCTTGTGCCAAAAGTTTGTGGCTTCTGCCATAGAGGGTATTAGAACCACGTGAAAGCAAATCTATATGATTCATTTCATGGATGATATTTTAATAGCAGGAAAAGATGGAAAACGGGTACTCCAGTGCTTTGATGATCTTAAGACAGCTTTACAGGCTGCAGGATTACAAATAGCACCAGAAAAGGTACAACTACAAGATCCATATACTTATTTAGGATTTCAGATTAATGGTCCACGTATTATTAATAGTAAGGCCACCTTGAGGTCTGATTCCCTTAAGACACTTAATGATTTTCAAAAACTATTGGTAGACATTAATTGGCTACGACCATATTTGAAACTCACAACAGGAGAATTGAAGCCTCTGTTTGAGATTCTTAAAGGAGATCCTGACCCTAAGTCTGACAGGGCTCTAACAGAGGAGGGTAGAAAAGCCTTACAGAAAGTTGAGAATGCTATTTCATCTGAATTTGTAACTCATATTAATTATTCTAAGCCTTTATATTTTCTTATTTTTAACACTAAATTGACTCCTACTGCAGTTTTTTGGCCAACTGCACCCATATTCTGGGTCCATCTTCCCTCATCCCCTAAGAAGGTTCTTTATCCATACTATGGTGCTGTAGCTGATACAATTATGTTGGGCAGAGATAATAGCCAAAAATATTTTGGAAAGGATCCTGATGTAATAGTACAACAATATTCAAGGCATCAGGTTGATTGGCTTATGCAGAGTTCTGAAGTCTGGCCTATTGCATGTGCCTCATTTGCTGGTCAGATAGATAATCATTATCCATCAGATAAATGGATTCAGTTTTGTAATCGCCATGAATTTGTTTTTCCATCTTGTACTGTCCATGCACCTATCGAAGAAGCATTGCTAGTTTTTACTGATGGTTCCTCATCAGGAACAGCTGCTTATGCCTTTCAAGATCAAGTAATCTCCTTTGCTACATCATCTCTGTCAGCTCAATTGGTTGAAATACGTGCTGTTATTGCTGTGTTTCAAGCATTTCCAAATCAAACCAGTAATATTTATACAGATATCTCATATATAGCTCAATCTATCCCTCTGCTAGAAACTTCTGCTCAAATAAAGCATTCCTCAGAAGCAGCTGATTTGTTTTTACAGTGCCAACAATTAATTTTGAGGAGAAGGTGTAAATTCTACATAGGACACCTGAGAGCCCACACTGGGCTACCAGGTTCTCTCTCTGAGTGAAACACCAAGGCAGATCTAGCTACTTGTGTAGCTGCAGTGACTTTATCAGATCTGCCATCTAATTTGGATCAGGCCATAAAGGCTCATGAGTTACATTACCTTAATTCTAAAACTTTAAAAAGTGTGTTTAAAATTACCAGAGAACAAGCTAGACAAATTGTTAAACAATGTCAATCATGTGCTACACTCTTACCAGTTCCTCATTTGGGCATAAATCCAAGGGACTGATACCAAACAGTCTCTGGCAAATGGATGTTAGTCATTATAATGAATTTGACAATCAAAAATATATGCATGTATGTGTAGATACATACAATGGTTTCATTTATGCGACATTACAATCTGGAGAAACAAGCAAGCATGTGATCGTTCACATGCTTGGTACAATTGCTGTATTGGGTATGCCTAAACAGATAAATACTGACAATGGGCCAGACTATACAAGCTCCAGTTTCTGCCAATTCTGTGAAAAATTGGGAATACTACATAAAACGAGTATTCCATATAATCCACAGGGCCAAGGTATGGTAGGAAGGGCGCATCAAACCATTAAATGTCAATTTGAAAAAATTAAAAAGGTGGAATGGTACCCTACCAAGGGATCCCCAGAAATATTCTTCCTCACACGCTTTTATTTTAAATTTTTTAACTTTGGATTCTGAAGGAAAATCTGCTCCAGATAGATTCTGGCATCCAGATACCAAAAAGAATTTTGCAACAGTCCTCTGGAAAAACTCATTAACTGGAACCTGGAGTGGTCCAGATGCTGTGCTTATCTGGGGAACTGGTTCTGTCTGCATATATTTCCAAACTGCAGATGCTGCACGCTGGCTGCCAGAGAGATTGATTAAACAAATAGACAACAATAACAAATCCAGGAAGGAGTAAACCCCCTGAGAAGTATATTTTTTCTTTGCAGGAAACATGATGATGCTTCTCAATTGCCTTCAAACTAGAACAGATCAACCAGAAAACCTGACTTGAGAAGTCCTCAATGTGGAAGGAGACATTACCAACCATACCTCCAGAGTGGCTTTATTGTACTCTTGGTTCCCCAACTTATGATTTAATGAGGAACATTGTTCAGACCCAGGAGAAAACCCAGTACCACAGTTACTATAGCTGTTTTGGGGATTTGAGATTGAATGAAGCAGAAACATGGATTTCCTTACTTGTTTTGTTAAGATCAAAGCTATGATCAGTTCTGTATTTCTATAGATTTAGATTCTGCTATAACACATTTATAAACAGAAGAAAAGAGGCTTCTATTTTTTATTCCTCAGACAGAGGGAGTTATGTTGTTTTAAGGGCATATCTTTTATGCCCTTAAAAGAGAGTATTGCTGTCATACTAACTATTCAGGCATTGTTAAGTCTCTTATCTCTCGGGTCCATGCTGTTCAACAAACTGATGGCTTTTGTATGATGACAGATTAGATGCTATTCAAATGAAACCCACACAGGTCCATTATTACAGGCTGGAAGTAGGGGATTGTAAAACCTCTGTCATCAAGACTAACGAGGTATATCCGCTTACTTACATGCTAAGCCGGATAGTCAATGATAGGTAAGAGAACCCTTCAAGACCCTTGCCTCTAAAAAGGGAGGCCTTACCATCCTAAGACAGGAGCTCAACCAATGGTTGTTGACTTATGCAAAGACGGGAAAGGGAGGTTGGGGTCACTTGTTCCAACCTAAGACAGGCACGGTTTTCGTAAGTTTTCCCAGCCTTCCCTTTTGAAAAAAAATTTAAAAGGGGGGACCTGTGGGGAGCCAACAGAAGGTGGCTATCACCCTTGCAGCCATCTTGAGCCATATACCCTGGCAAGAGACTTGATTATATTAGCCTACAACAGTTGAGCACACTGTGATAACATATTGTTTTAGATACACAGGATCTTCCCTTGGGTGTGTGAGACTTAAAGATGTGATTTAGAGCTGAGACTTAAGGGTGTGTCTTAGAGATTATATTTAGAGACAAGGTCTAAGGGCATGACTTAAGGGCGTGACTTAGAGGTGTGGCTTAGAAAAGAGACATATAAAAGGGGAGAGGCAGACAGAAGAGTTCAGTTCAACCAGACAACAGATTACTTGAGAGAGTACAACTTGGAACAGAAAATTAGGTATTAGGCACTTAGCACAGGGAAGAAGTAACTTGGAACTTGGAGGCACTAGGGACTAGGAACTCAAGACTTGGGACTTGGACTAGGAAGAGAGACTGAAGAATAAACGGGATTGAATCACACTCTGTCTGGTCTCCATTCCTCAAGTCCATCCTCACTCTCTCTCTTGCTGAACCCTGATCCGCAGACCTGAGCAGCTTGGGGGCAGTACAGCTCTAACAATTTAGCCCCCAAGGCTTTTGGCAGTGCGGGTCCCAACACTGACAGAGCAGTCCAACATTTTGGCCCCCCAAGCATTGGAGCAGCTCGGGCCAAAACACTGTTTGGTCTCCATTCCTCACGTCCGTCCTCTCTCTCTCTCTTGCTGAACCCCAACCTGTGGACTGGAGCAGCTTGGGGCAGTACAAGCCAGAACAATTTACCCCCCAAGGCTTTCAACATAGTGGCTTCCGACATTTTGGCCCCCAAATGTGGTGTAGAGCAGTTCTCAACATTTTTGGCGCCCAACGTGGGGCAGCTTGGGCTGCAACAGAAGTCTTCATCATGCTTCTCCCCTCAAGGCTCAGAGATCTATGTGGACGAGGAGGCAGAAACATTTTAAGAGCCAGAGGTGATGGGTGACTCCAAGGAAACTGTCTTCCATACACATCAGAAGTGCTGCTCACATGAACACATAGAGATTTTGGCAACACATATAACACCTGCAGTCTCAAGGAGACAGTGACCCAGCACTGAGGAGGTAAAGTGGACACATGATCTAATCTCTAAGCAAGAAGCTATTTGTAACTGATAATTGCTGTCCAGAGAAAGAACAGTTTTCTGCACTGTAGTGTCAATGGTGCCTTGTATGCATTTTATTGTACACTGTGTGAAGATTCAAATGCTGATTTCTGTGTCCACTGCATCTGGTTACAGTTCTTATTCAAAGAATATCTAGGTGCAATCTTGTGTAAACAACAGCTTTCCAAATGTTCCCTGAAGTGTCAATAAAGGCCTTAACCATCAATGCATGAGCCGAGGAGACAACAAGGCTGAAGAGGAAAGATGGACTAGCCACCTGCAGAGAGTCTAGGAGACACTATGGGGAAAAAAAAAAGACCTGGAGCAGAGAAAGTCTTAAATGCCATATCTCTGTAATTTATGCTTGGAGTCAGTTGATTTGCTTAGAAGATGGAAATAGAATAATACTGGTCAGTAATTCTACTTTTAAAAATGTTATATAAATAACTTAGTCCGTACTCAGTTATTTGAGAGCTATCAGGGTATGAAGCAAAATGTAACACTCTTATTAAAAAGGCACTCACTGAGCCTCATACTCAAGAGTGCTTGTGTCTCCACAAAATAAACTGTGAAATTTTGGGAGGAAATGGGACCCTAATTTTTTTTCATCTTGTTTTGTGCTGGCTTTTTTGCTTGTTTCTTATTGTTTGTTTTTGTTGGGTTTTTTTGTTTATTTATGTTGCTTTTGCTTATTGGTTTTATTTAGTTTTTGTTTTTCAGACTTATAGAAGGGGAGAGAAAGAGAATATAAACTTGAGTGCTGGGGCATGGTGAGGATCTGTCAGGAAGTGGAGAAAGGCAAACATAATCTAAATGTTTGCATGAATAGATTTAATAAAAATATGCACAACAGATATTTTAATACTAGGATTCCAAAACACACATTCTTGTAGACTTAGAATGGACTAGAAGTAGCACAAGACAGTTTTTAGGACAGTGAAACAAACTGAGCATGGTGGCCAGTTCTGGTGATGCCAACAGGAAGGGGCTGAGGAACAGGTTCATCAGATGGTGACCCGCTAAACATCTAGAACCCTGCTTCAAAAACATGAGTCAGAAGAACAAAAAAGAACCAAACAATACCCAATGCCAATGCCTGCTAAGTTTAATGATAAGGTTTGGTTAAGGGTCAAGTTATTTTAATTCATTGCATATTATTATTGTAAAAATGTTCTATAAATGGTAATATTGCTCACCTTTTTGAAGTGTAAATAATACATATATATTAATCATACAGGTCAAAGGTTAACTGATTTTTATCCATTGAATAGTAATTTGTATGCTATTTGTAGTTTGACATGACTAGAGTTTAAGACAATAACTGCTTTTACTTTAAATCTTCATAGAATTTTTTCTTTAAAAAATAAAACAAATGCTGGAGAGAGAACAGGAGAAAGACATGATAATGCAGAGAGAGAGAGAGAGAGAGAGAGAGAGAGAGAGAGAGAGAGTTTCTGTGTGAAATAGAAATGAAGTCTTATCTTTTTCTGATCTAAGACATTCTTGACATTGAGGGGAAGCCTGGCAATGATGTTGGCTCTCCCTGTGAAGGTGCACAGGCAGTGCATTAGAACATGTTCCAAACTGAGAAAGTAAATGCACTCAGGCACATGACCTTCACCCAGAGACCAGGCCCCAGGACACCAGGGCTCTCCTTTCTCCTCGCTGTCTCTAACCTAGTACTCAGAAGCCAACAATTTAGTCTTTCTACATACAGAGACAAGGAAGACAGAATAATTTGCACCTAAAATCTTCCCAAGGCAACAGCTGATTAAGAATACACAGCCTGGAGGATTAAGTTTATAGGTAAGTTGAAATACTGATATGCTGGAGAGGGGCAGAGTCTGCAGTGACTCCTACTCCACCATGACCCCCACCAGGAATTGTTACTAGACTACACAGGAATTCCATTCACACACTGAGAGAAAACCAACAACACAGACAGGAATCTCAGTGGTACCTCTGTTCCCAACATGCTCCTTCACCCACTGAGTGGCTGCCATAATACTTTCTGTCTTGGTGACATCAAGGGTCACTGTCTCCAGCCTCTCAGATGTCCTGCTCCTCAGGTGCTCAGCTTCCTTCTCTGTCAGACATGCAGCCAACACCTTCATTCCTCTCCTGTTCAGCTGTCTGGCCAGCAGGTTCCCAAAACCCATGAAGACATACTTGTCATGGAGATGGCTCACCCCCTGCCTCTACTTGACCAAGAACAAGAGCATTCACAGGCCCGCCAATGCCACCAAGTAGAGCCACATGGGTGTGGGTCCCTTGTTCTGGGGAGTGTCTCATGACGATCTCACGACTGGGGACAGGGTGAGAGCAGGGAGGGCTCACTACTGTTTCCATGCTGCCTCTGGCTTGCGTCTCCACTGTATGTAGGTCTCCGGCCTGGCCTGATGCAGGAGGTCAAGGCCAAAGGACACAGATTATGAGCAGAAGGGGAGATTGCCTGCCCCCACTGCTGCCTCTGCCTGCTGTGGCTGACCGCTCTCTCCCAGGTGCTGCACCTGTCTCTCTGCACTGAGCCAGTCCAGGCCCGGGCTGAGCCAATAAGCAGCCGGCTAGTTGGCAAGGAGGCAGCTTGGTGTCTCAGGCAAGTTCTGGGAGAGCAGATCTCTCCCAAGTGTTACAGCTCTTGTGACAGAAACTCTCAGACACCAGGATGATTCTTGAGTGTGTACCTTTACTTCCCCTAAATAGAGCCCTTATATACAGTTTTGGGGTGGGTTAGAGTCTGACAGCAGATAATGTCTATTGACTTGACCTGAGAGCTTGAAGATACCTCATCTGCATGTGGGAGAGCCTGAGGGACCGTTCCTCATGACTGATGGTCAGAAACCGCTCTGTGGGAGGGGTTGCTGGAGGACTGAAGCTAAGTGAAAAGAACCAGGGCCTGGGAGCAGAGCTGAACTCTTGCCGTCCTATAAAAGTTTCAGGGTTCGAAACTCATGCTCAACCAAACACCCAGCTGCTTCTCACAGCATACTGCCCTACACACGGAGAGTAGAAGACAGAAAGAGGTAGAGAGAGAGACAGACACATATACAGAGGCAGGCAGAGAGAGAGAGAGAGAGAGAGAGAGAGAGAGAGAGAGAGAGAGAGA
>JANHMN010000021.1:46535623-46584880 GCA_030674055.1 Rhabdomys pumilio | reverse complement strand
AGAGAGAGAGAGAGAGAGAGAGAGAGAGAGAGAGAGAGAGAGAGAGAGACTGTGAATCAAAATGAGCCTGGTATCTGTTCACACAGAAAGGTGTAAGCATCGACAACTCCAGCCTTCTGGCATGAAGTTCTCCACATTCCTTATAATTATTGATGCCTCACAACTATAGTCTTAGACCTTCTTTGGAACTGCAGACATATAAATGCCCTTTGGTTCTCCCTGTCTCAATGCCAAGTAAAACACCACTGACTGACCAATAACACAGGCCTAATCTCTTATGATCTTTGCTTCCTGGATTCATGTGAGAATATATATTTGGTGCATTTCACAAGCCCCATGGTCCAGAACAAGGCTCCCTTTGTGTTTCTGCATCTGCATTCTGGAAGTTCAAACTAGGACATTGTGAACATAGTGAGAATCTATTGGTAATGTGCTGTTGGATTCAGGATAGCCTACAGGAGAGGACAGGGAGAGCTGGTGCTCTCCTAATATTGCATCTCCTGGGAAAATAGAAGGGCCAGCCCAAAACATGGAAGGCAGACTTCAAAGGAACACAAGATGATGGGGCTGGGACCCCAGACACATCATGACTTGCAGAACTGATTTGAAGAAGGAAATGACTTAAACTTCTCAAGTGGTCCTTCTTCTAGATGACTGGATTAAAGCAGTGAAAAGCACAGATTTCTTGAGTCTATGACATGTGTCTGTGTGTGCTCTCAAAAACCATGTTTCTACCAGGAAGTGCCCTGACATAAGATAGAGTACTACTCTACCTTAAGGCTTGGGTTTTGGTTATCAATGGGGAGTGATCTGTGAATCTGGATCTGGGACACTCTCCAATGAGTAGCTGCCCCTGGGTCTGCTCTGCATTTGTTTTGCTCTTGGTCTGCCCTGTGCCTGATCCTGAATGACTTACTTATGCTATTCGTTGTCCTTCTGCCTCCACTCCTGTCCCTCCTCCTGTTCCTGAAAATTGTACTAAGACATACTTCATGGGTCTTGTAGCTTCCAACAGGTCCTTAGGCCTAGCTCTGAATTGCATCTTTCAAAATGTAGTGCTGGCTTTTTTTTTTGGACAAAGTTCTTGCAGATATTGCTGCTCTTAGATCTTGTATTCATCCCTTCAAAGGTGAATTCTCTAGAGCTATCCTTCTATGGTCATTTACCAATCCTCTCTCCTACTCTCCTGTCTTTTGAAACCCTGACAGTGTTGGGTACTCTTGTTGAATCAAGGTCTTCTAGACCACAGTAGGATCTAGATTCTGCCCTCAAATTTCTGGATAAAGTCAGAGAATAGGAAATTGGATGTGACTGAGTTGCCACAGGGAGCCACAGGGCTGAAGAGAAAGCATACAAGACACCTGATTCATGGAGGTTCCCTCAGTCCATCCATCTCTCCTGAGATACTCACACAAGCCAAATGACAGTGCCCAGTGACTCCTTTTTTCTGTTCTGGGTATGATGGTCTGGTCCTATTCCAAGACTGACCCTGTGAGTGTCCAACACTTCAGTTCTCTGGGCTGCTCTGATCTGCTGATGTGTATGAATACTGAGCCATCTCTTGAAATCCAGAGTACAGCTTAGCTCAGTTGGGTGCATTTTTTCCCAAAAGGCAATGCACCCCAACCCAACATTTCTTCTTCATACAAAAAGGGTAGAGGTAGAGGTAGAGCCTAGAGTCAGTGCTGCAAAGGTGGAAACAGGCTCACTGTCAAGCCTGTTTCTAAACTCAGCCATATGCAGCCTCTACTAAGCCTTAACTGGGAAACAAGAAATGAAAGACTACTGTGTTCTAATGGCTAAGGACCAAGGGTTGGAAACATGGGACATGGAAGAGATGAGATAGTCAAGGAAAGCCTGTTGGCCTGTGCCACCCTTCTTAGGACATTCCCCTTATCTCTGTGATCCAAACCCCACTAAATGGTAAAGCCATAATTTCAGTGAGAGACCGCAGGAGCTCGCCTCATATTTGCTCAAAAAATAAGAAGAGTCCCCCAAAAGCCATGATTTTGAAATAAATGAAAAATTTGTGTATCCATTTCATGCTAGAGTCTCACCACTAGGAACTGAACCTCCAACACAGGGCCTGCCAACCAGAATCAAGGGAATGAATGCTGGCTTTATTAGTAACTCCTCTCAGAACCCACACCATGGTAACAGGTAAATTCAGAGCAGCGGCACTTCCATGCTGCCTATCAGCGAAAAACTAGGCAGGGCATGTGCATTTTCTTCAGAGGAGGACATAGGACAGTGATTGGCACAAGCTGGTCCAAATTTCCTCATTTGTGTGAATACACAAGGTAGGCCATGATGTTCAGAGCCTGGACAACAGCCAGCACTTTTATGTCTTAATTTATTGAAAGAATTCTTTGGCTATTTCTTTGGTCATCATTAGTCTAGTAGTATCACAGAAAAATATATTTTTATGATGCAGATTATATCCTAGTACCCCAACCTTCCTTCTCGATACTCTTATCTTCTCTTGAGAATTCCCTCCCTCACACTGTACCTACATCTCCCCAACTATGCACATAGATAAAGACCTCAGAGAGATTTCTCAGGCTTTGGAGAAGTCCAATAAAGAAGAGCATCCACAAGAGAGGTGGGCAGGTATCTCAAGGGGAGGTAGAAAAGCTTGGCATCCCAACCAGCTGAGTATCAGGTTGTAGGGTGACAGGCCGTCAGAGCATGCTCCATGCAGTCTGTCACCAAAGACAGGTCCTTGTTGCATCTATGGTCCAATCCATTTAGTTTTTTCAGACCTATGCAGAATGAGGAATGATTAAGGTGATTATTCAGCTCCCACCACTACTGTCTGACATGAGCATAGAGGAGAAATTCTGTTTCTCATGTGGGAGAATCCATGTGTCTGAAACCCAAGCCTAGCCTGTTCCAGTTCCTCAGTAGGATCACAAACAACATTTAAAGAAAATTGTGCATTCAGTCACCTGTATCTCAGCTCATGTAAAGTCCTTGTCTTATATTGCCCCCCATCCCTGACTTTGCTTACAGGCCCATGATCATGAGAGGATCAGAAGAAACAGAGCAGCATGTTCTGAAAGACAAGAACTCCTTTCTTACCGCATACACAAACTACTCACCACCACAACAAAAGGGTTCTAAACTACTGTTCTTTGAGGATAAATAGAAAGGCATTAGAACTTTTAAAATGAGCAGAGGGTTAAGCATTCAGAATTGTATGTAGCTTTGTTCCTCAGAGCTCACTTACAGGATGCTAAGTATTTCTTGCCATAGATCTCCCTGATTTCTGAGCTGGTCTGGTCCCACGGCATCTGGACATTTGAGATTTCTCTGGCACTACTGGTCATATCAGTTAGGAAGAAGCCGGGCTCTATAATAGCCACCTTCACCCCAAAATAGGAGAGCTCCCTCCTGCAAGACAGACAGATGTCAAGGTCTTCAGAGGGCTTTCAGTGAGAACACTTTAATAATACAGTAGCATGCCACTGGGAGGCTGTGCTGAGGAAATGCCATACCCTTTGGATCTGGGGTTTACAGCAAATGGGGTAGAATCTGTGCTCTTGTATGTCACACTAAGTATTTGTTGTGTGTAGCTCACTGGCCTAATACAGAACATTCTGGTCTATGGCACTGTGTAAGACCTTTCTCCAAGTAGTGCAGATGCAAAGAATTCTAGTCCTTCTCCAAGTCATTTTCAACTCACTAGTAAGATTATATCAGCCCCACATCTGTCTGGGGAAGCTCTCAGGACAGTTCTTCTTTGACTCCTCTCTCAGTCTCTAAGATATCATAGTTTTTAGGTCATGATAGAAACCCATAGGTTTTGGTAGAATGTGTTTATTGTGGATTCTACAGGGGCCTGTTATCAATCTGTGGAATTGAAAGAGATATTCAAGCCAATTCAAAAACAGGATCAGCATATATGTTTCTGGAAAATGGATTCTTGACCCAAAACTCTCAGTGTCCCAAACCCATCCCAGTATTTTTCCCCAATGTCCTCCATTCTCCATAAAAGGAAAACATGATTTCAACTCATGTCTCAGTCATGCCCTCTTACAGAGACATGGAAATGACCTGCCAGTGAATGATTCAGTGAGGAGAATATAAAAGACATTGAAAACTCTAGTGTCCTCCTCACGATAGGAACTGAAAGAGTGTGACTAAATACAAAACCCTCCCAAAGCACCATGTGAGTCCACTTCCCTTCCAGTACCTGAGGGAGTCTGAGAAGGCCTCTACACCATACTTTGAGATGCAGTAACCACCACCAAAGAAAGACACTCGGCCCACAATGCTGGAGACATTGACCACGCGGCCCCTCGCCTTCCTCACTAAAGGTTTCATGCTCAGAGTCACACTGATCATGCCCAACAGGTTCACATCCAGTACAGTTGCAAAGTCCTGTTTGCTCATCCACTCACTGGGACCTGAGGGGCTTGAGATTCCAGCATTGTTGACCAGACCCCAGAGTCCTAGAAACAGTGAGAAGAGACCATAATACCAGACAGGTTTAATTATGGAAAAAATGCACATTCAACAAGGATAGAATACTTGTTTGCTGGACAATATGATGCAATAAATAATAGCAGGTTATCCACATGGCTGGTGAACTCATGAGGACTGCTGGCTCACAGAATGGATACCTTCATCTTTTAAGACTTCCTGGACCAGCATTCTACTTGGGAATCAGCCAGCAGATCCTTATCACTTGTTAAGTTTAAGAACAGATGGTGAAAAGATGGCTCACCTTTATTAACCTGGAGACCATGAAAGTACGTTTGTGTCCTACATCCTGAAGCCAACTCTAGAGATTTTATTCTTTTATTTGATGTGGTGGTTTGAATGGAATAGCAGCCATAGGCTCATATATTTAAATGTTTGGTCCTGAGAGTGGGGCAGTGTTAGAGAGAGATTAGGAGTTGTGGCCCTTGTTGGACTGGGTGTGGCCATATTGGATTCTGTGATTCACTGGGAGTGGGCTATCCCAGAGTCTTATTGTTCCTGCTACCTGTGGATATGGATGTAGTATCTTCGCTCCTTTTCTAGCACATGACTGCTATGTAACCCAGCAGACTTCATGACATGATGTTAACAGTCTAAAGCTTTAACCTTATGCAAGCCCAAATTCAATGGTTCATCTATAAGAGTTTCCATGGTCATAGCATCACTTCATAGATATAGAATTCTGATGCAGACAGTTGTATCTATGCATTACTCTGAGCAGTACTCCTGGCCACCTGTGTCCTTCAAGTGGCCTAGGAAGGTAGTTATAAGGAAGAACTGGTATCCTTTATCATTCCATATTATAGTACTAGGAAGAGACAGTCATAAAGAAGAGAAGGAACAGAGAAAAACACAAAAGACAAAGGAAAGAAAAGACAAAATTAATCTCTCGAGGAAATGTGGTTGGTAATTGAACAAATGGAAACTTGATTGTGGGAGATTTGGAAAACAGAGCCATGCATTTAGTCTCTGCTGAAGCCAGCCTTGAAATGAATAATGATCAACTCTCATTGTTGATGAGCATCTATATTGATGAAAACCAATATTGCTCATTGTAGTGGGAGATATTTAAAACGGCAGCATTCAATCTGGCTTCTCTTAATCAGCTACTGTGTTTCCCATGAGCCTAGGCCTGCCGCCAGGTGTGGAGGCAGCATACCGCTGCTGCTAAGCTCAGGCCATCTGCTCGGGTGGACAGAGACACCGGTGCTGCCACTCACAAAATGCCAGTGTGGGAGATGGCTCTGCCAATCTTCCACACTGTCTCTACATGGCTGTGCTGTGCCCAGATCATCCCGCCATCCACGCAGTACCTGGTATGAATGAAGCTCTACTGCTTAAAGATTAATCAAAGTATATGTTTGGTAATGTCCAATAACAATATGCCCATACAATTAGAGGTGTTTCCCAATTAGCTCACCTAAATATAAATTGTTACCTGGGACTGCTCTCCATACCTGAGTGGCTCTTCATCCTCCTACCTCTCGGCCATCTCCCCCTTGCCTCACTCCTCCTCTTCCTTTTCCTCTTTCTCTCCTTACTCCTCCAACCTTACCTCCTCCTACAGATCATCTCTCAATACTGATCACCATCAATATTGATTATCATCAATACTGGTCAACTCTCCTCAGATGCTTACAAAACCCAATATATTGGCTGATTTTATGAAAACTTATCACAAGTTAGAGTCATCAGAGAGGAAGGATCCTCAGTTGAGGAAATGCCTCCTTATGGTGCAGCTATAGAGCTATATAGCACATGTGTTAAGGCTCTTTTAATTGTCAAGTTAAAAATACTTTTGTTTCTTCTACAGTATTTAATGTAAGTTGCACTGATTGTACACTTTCTAATCGATTTTGTGTTTTGAAATCTGACATGTCAGTTATGAAGATCTAACAACCAGGGTTTCTTTTTCAGTGCCCTGAGTATCACAGAACCTTGGTATTCTAAAAAATAGCTTGCAACTACTGGAACAAGTGAGTCAGGCTTTAAGCAGAAGCAAGAGGGTAGTGGGCATGATTATTGCTAGAATAACAGCTATAATTACATAATTGCTAGCACTACTGCTTCTGCAATTGCTGTGACACAAGAAGTAAAGACAGCTACTTTTGTTAATCATGTAGTGAAAAATGTTTCTAATGTGTTGAATATACCAGAGGATACAGATAGTCATTTGGAAGAAGCAATGCTTTGATGCTCTTTATCCTATTCAAATTACTGGAAGGAGGTTCAGAATTTAAGGGTAAGGAGCTATCTTGAGTATTATGCCAAATACCATTGGATTCATATTAGTTCTACAATTTACAGTGGTAGTCGTTATAATTAGGAAGACAATTATAATTAAAGACAATTGCAGTGTATTTGACATAATTCTAACACATCTTTGGATGTTTTAATGATACACAGAAAGCTTATGAATTTCAAGAATGCTGCTCAGCTAAGTGTTGATGCTGCAGATACTGCAGATGAAATTATCCATGGCTTGAGGTCAGTATTTCTATTTTGGTAAAGCTTCAGAAATGGCATATATAGCTTGATCATGCTAGCCTTTTTTTTTTTTTTTGTCTTGGAAGTACTTTTGTTCCTGCCCATTGTGTTAAGCTTTTCTTCAACAACATCAACATGTTGGCACCCAAAGTACATGGCTTGAATCTGAAAATGGACCCCCAGACAGAGTTATTAAGTTAACAGGCTGGCAAGCTGAGGACAGGTAAGAATCTGCACAGAGTCATACCAAACTAAGACAGAAGTGCATTGCTTTTGATAATGCAAATTCCATGACGGGAAAGGAAGACATTGTTGTCAGAACGACCTAAGACAGGCTCACACTTGTTAATAAACTATAAAGGGGAAGAGGCAGAGAGCCTTTGGGGCTGCTTGGCAGGAATATAACATTGGCCAAGGACAAAGAAGTAGGCTTCAGGCAGGAATCTGACATTAGGCTAGAACAAAGAGGTAATTTCAGGTAGGAATCTAAATCTTAGGCTAGAACAAACAAGTAATCTCAAGCAGGAGTCTAAATATTAGACTAGGACAAGAAAGTACACTTCAGACATGAAAAAGACCTTGGGCTAGGACACAGAAGAAGTCTCAGATACTTTGGTCATCCCAATAAGCCCTTAGGAACAGTGATCAAGAAATTGTCCACACAGTTGGGTTTAATGCCTTACTTTTTCTTTGACTATTTGTGTTTATTGTATTGCTAGATGCTCAACCTAGAACTGACATTAATACATCCATGTAATCAAAATGGTATAAAAGGATAAGGAGGAAGGGAATGGGATGGGGATTCTAGGGAGGGGAAATAGGAAAAGGGGATAATGTCTGTATTGTAAATAAATGAAATATCAAATGAAAAAAAAAGTACAAGGGCAAAGTCTCCACACAGCCAGGGAACTCACTCCTGAGACTGCTGGCTCACAGCATGGATGCCTTCAACTTTAAGACTTCTTGGCCTAGCTCTTTACCTGAAAATCAGCCAGCAATCCTGTCTCACTTGCTAAGTTTAAGAAAATATGATAGAAACAAAGCTTACCTTTGTTAATCTGGAGACAATGAAAGTACCTTTGGGTTTTACATGTTGATGCTATCCTGGCAGAGATTTAATTTTTTTTTTTTTACATTTCCTGATGCTTTGAATGAAAACATCAGCCATTTGCTCCCATATTCAAATGCTTGGTACTGAGAGAGTGGCAATGCTTGAGAGGGATTAGGATGTGTGGCCCTCTTAGAGTAGGTATGGCCTTGTTAAATATGTGATTCACTAACTGTGAGCTATTCCAGAATTCTCCTATTCCTGGTACCTGTGGATATAGATGTAGTATCTCAGCTCCTTCTCTAGCACATGACTGCTATGTAACCCAGCAGACTTCATGACATGATGTTAACAGTCAACCACTTTAACTATATGCACGCCCAAATGCAATGTTCCACCTGTAAGAGTTACCATGGTCATGACATCACTTCATAGATATAGAATACTGATACAAACAGTTGTATCTATGCATTACTCTGAGAAGTTATACCATGCCACCTGTGTCTTTCAAGTGGCCAAGGAAGGCAGTAATAAGGAAAAATTGGTATTTTTTTATTTTGATTTCCTTGGTATAGTAATGAGACAGAATAGTCATAAGCAAGAGGAGAAGGGACAGAGGAAAACACAAAGGAAAAAAGAAAGAAAAGACAAAATTAATCTCTGGAGGAAATTTGTTTGGGAAACAAACAATTGAAACCTTGATTGTGGGAGATTTGGAATACAGAGCTTTTCAGCTCTGCTCAAACAGTTCTTGAACTTAGTAATTGATCAACATCTACTGATGAAGATCAGCATTGATCAACTCTCCTCAGATGCTTTCAAAACACTAAATATTGGCTGGTTTTGTGAAAACGCCATAAGCTAGAGTCATCAGAGACGAAGGTGCATTAGTTCAGAAAATGCCTTCATAAGATCCAGATGTAAGGCATGTTCTCAATTACTAATCTAAGGAGGGTTCAGCCCATTGTGGGTGGAGTCATCACTGGGCTGCCAGTCCTGGGTTCTATAAGAAAGCAGGCTGAGAAATCCATGCAGAGCAAGCCAGTGAGCAGCCCCTCTCCATATCCTCTGCATCAGCATCCACAGCCAGACTCCTTCCAAATATGAGTTGTATTCTAAGTTCCATTGGTGATGAACATTGATGTGGTAATGTAAGCTATATAAAACCTTTCCCAGAACAACTTGCTTTTTGGTAATGATGTTTATTTTTTTAAGGAATAAAAACCCTAACTGAGACATCTAGGGACAGGATAATGGAGGTGACAATCTTTGCTAACAACCAACAGGAAAGATTTTCCACTGTCAATGTGAACACATGTCAAGTAAATCCTTCATTGACATAATATGGGTCACATGTGTCCATAAAAGGAATGCATAGAACACCCCCTGGCTTAGTGAATATTTTACCTCTGTGAACAGAAACCATGACCAAGCTAATAATTGGACAACACTTAATTGGCACTGGCAACAGGTTCAGACATTCAGTAAATTATCATGAATGTGGGAGCATGGCAGTATCCAGGCAGGCATGGGGATAGAGGAACTGAGAATCTGTCCTCTCCTTTGGAAGGCACCTAAGATAAGACTGGCTTCCAGGCAGCTAGGATGTGGGTTTTCAATCCCAAGCCCACAGTGGCAAGCCTACTCCATCACAGCTACAACTCTAAATAGTGTCACTCCCTGGGCAAGGCATACTCAAACCACCACAACCTCCAAACCCCCATTACAGGATTTACTCAAGGCTACTAGCTGCTCTCAAAACCTAATGGTAAGGCTATTTCGCTGTGATGGTTTAAATATACTAGCCCAGAGATTGACACTATTAGGAAGTATGGCCCTGTTGGAAGAAGAGTATCACTGTGGGCATAGGCTTTAAGATACTCATCCTAGATCCCTAGAAGCCAGTCTTCTCCTGTTTGTCTTTAGAACACAATGTAGAACTCCCAGCTCAGCCTAGCTCCTGCCTGCCTAGATGCTGCCTTCATAGTGGACTGAACATCTGACCCTGTAAGTCAGCCCCAATTAAATTTTGTTCTTCTAACAGTTGCCTTGGTCCTGGTGTCTGTTCACAGCAGTAACCCTAACTAAGAGAGAAGTTGGTACCAGGAGTGTGGTATTGCTGTGATAGGCCTGACCATGCTGTTAAGTAGAAGAATATGGATTTTGGGGACTTTGGATTTGGAAAACACTGGAATGCTTTAAGTGGGAATTTATGATTTATGGCCTATCTTTTTAAGAATGTGGAAGAATTTGTTGCTGAGGATGATCTAAAACTGATGGTTTAGAAGGATTATAATATGTGACTGAGAGACTGCTTTTGTGATATTTTGGTGTAGAATGTGGCTGCTTTTTATCCTTATCTGAAGAGTCTACCCCAGGCTAAAGTAAAGTGATTTATATTAATTGCACTGACAAAGGAAGTCTCAATGAAGCCCAAGAGAGACTTGGTCTCTGGGTAAGTCCCATCATGAGCATTTTGGGCAAGAATACCAGGATAGAAAAGAAAAGTATAAAATGTATGGTTCAAGTAATAAAGGGACACCAGGAAGTAAAATGGAGGTGAATTCTGTATCCAAGAACATAAACAGATTAAGTAAGTGGTGATTTTGGAGCAAGATCCCACCAAGCTAAGCATACCTTTAATGTGTTTGCCATTGACCAAGGAATGGTTATGTAATATTACATCTTAACATTACTTGGTTGTGTTTTCATTTACATTTTCATCTGCAGTGAATGAACAACACAGGTTTTTGATCTGATTCCTCAGGAACAATAGCCACGAAAAGCTTAGTCCCAGTGAAGGTAGTACATGCTTTGGTTCCCTGAAGACTATGTCAAGCAGATCTATGAGTTCATCATCACCTTGGGACAGAGCAAGTTCTAGGTGAAGAAATGGTTAAATACGGGCAAGGTGGTACCTTGCTGGTTTATTCCCAGCATCCAGGTCACTCATGTTTAGAAAGTAAGTGAGTTGTAAAACAAAAAGCTGGTAATATAGGAAGGAGATCATTTTTCAGGCCTAGCAAGCAACAGAACTCATTAGCTTTGCCCATCTGGCTCTGGTGTTAGAGTAAAAAAGGGGGGGGGGACTACTGGGACAATTGGTGACTGTTAACAAGGGCCAAAAAAAAAGTGATGATTACGAAGGGACAAAAATCACTGAGGTGAAATCATCTAGAATGTGATTACTGAGAGCACAAAGAAGCTAATTCCAGAGAATGGCCAAGGTTGTACCTCATGCTCCTGCTGGACTTGGTAATGCATAAGAATCACCCAGGTGGTACTTGTTTTGAAGATATGAAAGGGTCATGGAGAGTAGCTGAAACTTGGCACTGTAAGAAGCAGGGTAAGTCCATTGGTAAAGGTAGAGCATAAACTGTAGTTTAAGTCCCTGGATAAAATGGGTCATGAGAAGACGTCGAGGCTTGGGACCATGAAGAACACCTGTGAAGCTATTAGTGAATGCCTGTGGGCTATTGGTGAAGCCCAGTTACAACAAGACCCCAGTGTATTAGAGATGCCACTGCCACAGGATGAACACCAAGAACACAAAGAGCAGTGGAGTAGAGTCAACCAGAGCCTAGAATTCTACTGAGCTACGAGCTTCAGTTGTGACCCAAGCACTTTGGAGGAGCCCAGAAAGGTCATGCATGGATCAACACATTGTAACAAAAAGCTGTAATGTTAAAGTATCTTTGGAGACCCCAAGATGTTCCAGATGTCACAGCCACAGGATATCTTCAGAGGAAAGTTGCTGACAGGGAGTAAGTAGAACCAGCCCAGGAGAAAGAAGTTTGTTGCAGTAAAAAAAGATAAAGAAGGATTTGGAGATCTGAAAGGCCTTAACAACCAATGACTGAGCAGGGGAGATGACATAGATGAAGAGGAAGGATGGACTAGCCCCCTGCGTAGAGTCTAGGAGACACCTAAGAAAACACCTGGAACAGAGAAAGTCTTAACAGTCATATCTTTATGATTTTGACTGGAAGCTTGGTAGATTAGAGCATTGAAATAAAATAATATTTCTCAGTAATTCTGCCCTTTAAAAATGTTAAATAAATAACTTAGTCCAGTCTTCGTTATTTGAGAACAATGTGGGTAAGAATCAAACTGTAACACACTTATGAAAGAGGCACTCAATGAGCCTCATAACTGCGATGGTTTGTGTCTCCACAAAATAAACTGTGTGAAATTTTGGGAGGAAAGGGGAGCCTGAATTTTTTTCATCTTGTTTTGTGCTGTATTTTTGCTTTTTTCTGGTTGTTTGTTTTTGATATTTTTTTTTGTTTGTTAGTTTATGTTAACTTTCTTTGTACGTTTCTATTTTGTTTTTGTTTTTTCAGACAGAGAGAAAGAGAGACAGAAAGAATATGAATTGTGTGACTGGGATCTGGGGAGGATTTGGGAGGTGTTACGGAAAGGGGAAACATGATCTAAATGTTTCCGTAAGAAATTTAATAAAAATATTCACAACAGATATTTTAATACTAGGATCCCAAAATACACATGTGTGCAGACTCAGAATGGATTAGAAATATCACAAGAGAGTTCTTAGGGCAATAAAACAAGCTAAGAGTGGTAGCCATTTCTGGCAAAGCCTACAGGAAGGAGTAGAGAAACTGATTCATCAGTTGGTATCCAGCTCTGTATCTTGAATCCTGCCATAAAAGCAGTAGTCAGAAGAACACAAAGAAATGAAACGATACACAATTACAATATAATAATAATATAATAAGGCTTGGTTAAGAGTCAAGTTATTGTACTTCACTGAATGTTATTATGGTAATTAAAAATCTTTAAGTGGAAGAGTGGTTAAAAAAGATTACATTTTGACAGTGCAAAGAAAACACATACAGTAAACATACTGGTCAAAGTGTTAGTAGTGTTGATTCACTGAATAGTAAATTGTACATTAATTGTGGTTTGACGTGACTAGAGTCACGTCAAATTGTGTCCAATTCATTTTTATATAAATTTATCTGTTAAATAACAATACAAATAGTGGAGAGAGACAGGAACGAGATTCAGAGGCAACGTGTGTGTGTGTGTGTGTGTGTGTGTGTGTGTGTGTGTGTGTGTGTGTGTTTGTGAAAGAGAGAGAACACTTCCTAGCTTTTTCTGTCCTAAAGCATTCCTTGACTGAGGCCTACACATGGCAATGATGTTGGCTCTCCCTGTGAAGGTGCACAGGTTGTACATAAGAACATGTTGCAGAAACGAAAAAGCAGATGCAATCTGACCCATGACCTTTACACAGAGACCAGGCCCCAGGAACCCAGGGCTCTCCTTCTTCCTCAATGTATTTAACTTAGGAATCAGCAGCCAACAATCCAGTCTTTCTACATATAAACACAAAAAAGACAGAGAATAATTTGCACATAAAAACTTTCCAAGGCACCAACTAATCAAAGAATACAGAGCTTCGAGAACCCAGTGTACAGGAAAGAGGACAGACTGATGTGTTGGAGAAAGGTAGAATCTGTAATGACGCACAGGAATCATTTCAGTATTACACAGGCCTTCTCTTCACACACAGAGAGAAAAACCAACAACACAGAATGGAATATCAATGGTACCTCTGTTCCCAACATGCTCCTTCACCCACTGAGTGGCTGCCACAATACTCTCTGTCTTGGTGACATCAAGGACCACTGTCTCCAGCCTCTCAGATGTCTTGCTCCTCAGTTGCTCGGCTCCCTTCTCCGTCAGACATGCAGCCAGCACCTTCATTCCTCTCCTGTCCAGCTGTCTGGCCAGCAGGTTCCCAAATCCTGAATCACAGCCTGTGATGAAGACACACTTGTCATGGAGACCACTCACCACCTGCATCTCCCTGACCAAGCACAGGAGCATCCACAGGCCCACCAGTGCCACCAGATAGAGCCACATGGCTTATAGAAGTCAAGTAGAGAGAGAAATACTCTGAGTCAAAATGACCCTGGCATCTGCTCACACAGGCAGAAATAGGCAACTAGGACTCTAGCCTTCTGGGGTAAAGTCCTCTACATTCCTTATAATTACTGATGCCTCACATCTCTGGTTTTTGACCTGCTTTGAACAGCAGACATAAGCACCTTTTGGCTCTTTGTATTTTGGTACCAAGTAGAATACCAACGATTGTCTAAGAACATATGTCTATTGTCTTATGATTATTGCTTTCAGGACCCATGTGGGAATTCATGTGTATGTCATTACACAGGACCCATGGTCCACGCCCACAGGTACCTTGTGTTTCTGCATCTTGCAATCTGGAGCCACAAACCAGGATGTTGTGAACATGAGAATCTATGGGTGACCTGCAGTTGGAATCAGCAGAACTTATAGGAGAGGACAGGGAGAGATGGTGCCCTCCTAATACAGCAGCTCCTGGGAAGGTAGAGGTACATTGCTGGTCCCTTGTTCTGGAGGGTGTCCTACGACGATCTCCCGGCTGGGGACAGGGTCAGAGCAGGGAGGGTTCTACTCTCTCCGAGCTGCCTCAGGCCGCGTCTCCACTGTCTGTAGGTCTCCAGCTCTGCCTGATTTGGGAGTTCCGGGCCACAGGACACAGAGTACAAGCAGGAGGCAAGATTGCTTGCCCCAACTGCTGCCTCTGCCTGCTTAGTGCCGCTGCCACTGACCGGTCTCTCCCAGGTGCTGCACTTGTGTCTACGCACTGAGTCGGTACAGGCCCGGGCTGGGCCGATAAGAAGTCAACTAGCTGGCAAGGAGGCAACTTGGTATCCCAGGAGGATTCTGGGAGAGCAAATCTCTCCTCAAGTGTTACAGCTCTTATGACAGAAACTCTAGGACACCAGGAAGATGCTGGAGCACATGCCTTTACTTCCCCTAAATAGAGCCCTTATATACAGTTCCAGGGTGGGTTAGGGTCTGGCAGCAGATGATGCCTATTAGCTTGGTCTGAGAGCTTGGAGATACCTCATCTGCATGTGGGAGAGCCTGAGGGACTGTTCCTCATGACTGGTGGTCATAAACCTCTCTGTGAGATGGGTTGTTGGAGGACTGAAGCTAAATGAAAAGAACCAGGGCCTGGGAGCAGAGCTGAAGTCTTGCTGTCCTATAAAGGTTCTGGAGTTCCAAGCCCATACTCAACCAAGCACCCAGCTGCTTCTCACAGCCCATCACCCCACAGAACAGTACCCAAATATGGAGTCCTTCTATGTCCTTTTAACTCCACTGGCTTTTCCCAACAAAAAAACCTGGGAGAAGAGAAAAGGAGGCTTCTCCAGAAATTTTGCAGGCAGCAAAATTACAAGATCCTTCCTGCTAAATACAAATTGTTCTGTCTCATTATGATGCTCTTGAGCCTCTCCCCATGCTTAGAGCTGTAGATCTGTTCTGGATGCTACTTACTCCTCTGTGGAGCCAGCTTGATGCTCTACAGAAGACTCAGATGGGTCCAGCCTCCTCAACAGTGTCATCACAGGCTACAATGTGCAGACAAACTGTGGATAACTACACTGTGATCTATGTACTGATGAAGACAATAACACTAGATATTACAAGGTCATGGTATACCTGCTGTCTTCTGTACGGTTTCTATTCCTGCACAAACATCATGACCATGAAGCAAGTTGGGTTGGAAAGGGTTTATTCAGCTTACACTTCCACATTGCTGTTCATCACCAAAGGAAATCAGGACTGAAACTCAAGCAGGTCAGGAAGCAGGAGCTGATGCAGAGGCCATGGAGGGATGTTACTTACTGGCTTGCTTCTACTGGCTTGCTCAGCTTGCTTTCCTATAGAACCCAAGACTACCAACCAAGGAATGGAACCACCCACAAGGGGCTTGCCTCCTTTGATTACTAATTGAGAAAATGCCTTACATCTGGATGTCATAAAGGTATTTTCTCAACTGAAACTCCTTTCTCTGTGATAACTGCAGCTTGTGTCAAGTTAACACAAAACCAGCCAGTACAATTGACCCCTTATCAACTTGACACACAAACACATTACTATTAAGCCTCGGACGTAACTTTCTTTTTCATCCTTAAGATCTAAATAACTTTAAAAGTCCCACAGTCTTTGCGAAGTCTTACATATTAAAATTTTTATCCCTTTAAAATATCCACTCTCTTTTAAAATTCAAAGTCTTTTTACAATTAAAAGTCTCATAACTGTGGGCTCCACTAAAATACTTTCTTCCTTTAAGAAGGACAAATATCAGGGCACAGTCACAATCAAAATCAAAATCAATCAAAATCAAAATCAAAATCAAACCAGCCAATGTCCAGGATCAAACTCATTATCTTCTGGGCTCCTGCAAGGGCTTGTGTCACTCACTTCTCCAGCCTTGCTCTTTGTAGCACATACCTTGTCTTCTAGTCTCCAGCTGCCTGTACTCCACTGATGCTGTTGTTCTTGGTGGTCATCTCATGGTACTGGCATCACAAAATAACTACTATCTTCCACTGTAACTAGGCTTTACCAATAGCCTCTCATAGGCTCTCTTCATGGTTCCAAGACTCTTCTCCTTTGCATGACCCCTTCAGTCCTGGGCCATCAATGGCAACTGAGGCTTCATTTTCTTCACCAATGGCCTTCCTTGACCTCTAACAGTGCTGAGCCTCAGCTGGTCTTTGTGACCCCTTCATGCAATCAAATCCAGTACCACCTGGGTGATCCTTACACATTACCAAGTCCAGCACAGCACAAGGTACAACCTTGGCTATCTCTGGAATACAGCCTCTGTGCTCTCAGAAAACACTTCCCAGAAAATTTCATATCAGTGATGCTATATGTTGGGAGCCGACTTTTAGCAGAAAGCAGCTATCAACTTTGCAGCCATCTCAAGCCATATACCCTGACAAGAGACTTGTTTTTCAACAGCCTACAACAGCTCAAGCACACTCTGATAAACATCTTGTTTATCCCACATATCGTGTTTTGCTGTTTAGTGAACCTAGCTGCATGGTGCACGTGGTAAAGAGTCTTCAGCTGTGTTCCCCTGCTTGTGCTTATAAATAACCAGGATTTCCTTGCACTAGGAGGAGACAATGAGAGAGGGACAATTAGAGACAATAAGAGGGAGACAGTAAATGAGACTTGACCACACACTCTGGTTTGTCTTCATTCTTTGAGTCTTTTGCCCCTTCTTCCTCTCTCTCTCTCTCTCTCTCTCTCTCTCTCTCTCTCTCTCTCTGTCTCTTGACCAGAGCACTTAGCCCCAAAGCGTGGGGCAGTGTGGACAGCAACATAGTGGCCCCAAAGTGTGGGGCAGGGCAGTCCTCAACACAGTGGCACTTCAATGTTGGAGCTCCAGAAAGTGGGAAACAATGTAGGACACCGCAGGACTTGGAAGCAGGCATCCTCGATCCTGCACTGGAGAACCAGTCAACTGACAGAGCTGGCTTGGCAGTGGCGCTCGACTTGAGACAGCAAGAACGAGAGACCCAGTGAGGGACGTTACTGGAAGAAGGGTCTGCCGAGAATTCAGAAGTGAAACAAAGGTGATTGCAGGGAGACCAGTAGGTTATAGTAACAAAAATGGGGCAAGAAATAAGTAAGCAGAAACAGATGAAAAGGGCTTTAAAGATGTGAGGAGTAAATTGCAGGCTGCTCTGAATCAAGAGAGCCAAACAGATAAATAGATAAATAGAAGGTTGCTCTAGGCAGAGAGCTGAACAGAAAGATAGTGCTAATCACTTGTATTAGATTGATTTAACTTTTAAAATGGGTGTGATTCTGATTTTCTTAGTTATATTTTTCCTCTGGATAAAAGTTCAATGTAAAGGCTTTTCTGGTTACTGGCCAAAGGATAGACAGATTTGGGAAACAATGTTTTTCTATGTGTTTTCAGAAGAGGTCTTTAAGGTAGTAGTTATATCTTCAAGAATTATGTGGATCAGACATGACAGAGGTAGGCCTCCAGAAGACTAGATTCCAGAGAATCAAACAAAATAAATATCTTGATACTAAAATTTGTTTTGAGATTTGTATATTACAGAATACACAGCCTTGGTGAATGAATCTTCTTATCACCTGCGTATTCACTGATGCCCTGGACTTCCAGCTGGGTGCAGTTAAGACAGACATCAGAGGCTTATCAATTTAGCCTTCCCCTCATCCCTGTTATAATATCTCAATGCCCATATTCAGCTTGAAGAAGTTAATGAAGAGTCTACACCCCAATTCCCTGGACTTGGGGACTGAGGTGGTTAATACTAGGCTGTCTTTCTAAAGTAAAAGTAATGGTTTTATTGGAACAGGGAGGAAGAGCTAAAATTGATGACACAGCCATAACCTATTGGTAGAAATCTGTATAATTGTTACTAAGCTGATGCAAATTCAGGGATTTCATTGGTATAATTTCTTCTATTGAAAATTTGTGAATACAAGGCTTAGACCTTTTTTACTTCTCCAACAGGGGAGTTGTGTGTTGCCCTTTAAAAAGAGTGTTGCTTTTATACCAACTATTTAGGCATTAAGTCTCTTGTCTCTCCAGTTAATGCTGTTCAACAAACGGATGGCTTTTGTACAACTACAGATACAAGCTATTCAAATGAAACCCATACAGGTCTGCTATCAAAGGCTTTAAGTAGGGGACTCTGTCATCAAGACTGACGAGGATTAACCCCTAACTTACGCACTAAGCCGGATAGTCAATGACAGTTAAGAGAACACTTCAAGATCCTTGCCCCTAACCGGGAGGCCTCACCATCTTAAGGGAGGCTGGGGTCATTTGTTCCTACCTAAGGCAGGCATGGTTTCCATAATTTTTCCCAGCCTTCCCTTTTGAAAAAAATTAAAATGGGACCTGTTGGGAGCTGACTTTTAGCAGAAAGTGGCTATCAACTTTGCAGCCATCTCAAGCCATATACCCTGACAAGAGACTTGTTTTTCAACAGCCTACAACAGCTCAAGCACACTCTGATAAACATATTGTTTATCCCACATATCTTGTTTTGCTGTTTAGTGACCCCCCAGGTGCATGGTGCATATGGCAAAGAGTCTTCAGCTGTGTTCCTCTGCTTGTGTTTATGAATACCCAAGATTTTCTTGCACTAGGAGGAGACAATAAAAGAGAGAGGAGACAATAAGAAAGAAAGGAGACAAGATGAATAACAATTGACATCCAGGGAAGAGAAATTTCTCTGAGAATTCCCTTCTTTTTTCTCTTCCAGATAAAAATTAATCACCCGTGATGTCTGCTATTAGGAGTTCTAATCCTGATGCTGGCCTCTGGACTTATACGACTGAGACCTCGGATGAGCCTTTGACAAGGACATCAAACAGCTATAGATTGACATCACTAATTGGAAGAAACCCCTCCTTTCGCTGTCTGATGCGATCCCCAAAAAATTGCAAAGGACTTTATTGGACTTGATTTTCTCTTTTACAATAGAAAAGACTGTGTACAACTCTAGACTGTGTACAGCCCTTAAAGAAGAATGCTGCTTTTACATAGACAAAACAGGGATGATTAAAGAGAGCATGAAAAAGGCCAAAGAAGGTCTTGAGAAAAGACAGAGAGAGAAAGAAAAAGGAGAACTTGCACAAGAATTGGTCTTCAACCTCTCCATGATTGTTAACACTACTTCCTTCCATCTTGGGATCATTAATTGGGTTATTTTTGCTTATTTCCTTTGGTCCCAGAGCCTTAAATAGGCTGACTAACTTTGTGAAACAACAGATAGATAATTTGATAGTAAAATCTATTCAGATACATTATCATAAGTTAGCTATGGAGGACCACGAGAGTCTAGATGAGGTTGTTATTCTATCCAGGGTGTTTTCAAGTCCCATCTCCACTCAACCTAAAAGAGGGGACTTCCGTCCCTAGACCAAGCAGAGAGGAGGCACCCAGAACCCCCTGTCTGGCGATCTGAATTCTTGCTTAGGCTGCGAGGCTAAGCATTGTAAGGAATATAAATAAAAGTTAAAAATCTGGGTTAAAAAAAAGTTTTTTTATATAAAAAACTTTTATATAAATAAAAGTTTCTGGGTTCCCTGAGGGACAAGCCTGACTGCATAGGGGTTGATGTCAAAAGTATCCCCTCTCCAGGAAAAAGACATCAGGATGGGTATGGCTCTCATGCCTCACTGGACAATGACAGGAGGACTGGAGCCATTACAAGGTCCCCTTTAATTATTGGAGCTCAGGCCTCTATCCCAGCCTTGGCAAGATTAGAATCTCCACAGCCCTTCTATACTTGGAGAAGGGAGGAGATGCTAGGGGCAGCCCTGCTTATACACTGAAGGTCTAAAAATCAGCCATAAGCCTAAAATCAGCAATAGGCCTGACATACATGGCTGCTAACACAAAGTCTTGGGTCTCTATGGAAAAACACTGAAACAGAGGGCTATAAACTATTGTAAACAGGCAGCTTTTGTTGAAATCTACCAGCCTGAGTAGTCATAGACCTTGTAAATAGGCAGCCTTGGCAGATAGTACCAAATTATATAAGGACAAGTGAATCATAGGCAGAGTCATAGTGACCAAACCCTGAACCTTCACCCAGCTGATACCCTGTTCTGAAAGATATCTGTATTCCCCCTGAACACCTATGCTCCTCTGTCATCCCCCTCCCTACATCCTGCATTTTTGTGTTTATAACCCCTGTGTTAAAAAGTAAAAATTATGATTTGATAAAAAAAAGAAAGAAAGAAAGAAAGAGAGAGAGAGAGAGAGAGAGAGAGAGAGAGAACACAGTGTACCCCTGGCTCTGCTGACTTACCTTCTGACAATCCATTTTCTTGTTCTCAGAAATACTTTAAATTATAAAACATTATTGTGGTTTTTGTTAGTATGTGGGTAGGATGGTTTTTATTGATTTCATTTTTAACTTCAAAGTTTGTAGTGATTTGAAATGTCCTTCAACATAATTATAGGTCATATTTATTTTCATGTTGTAGAGTGCTAGTTAATCTGTTGAACATGTTGAAAAACTGGATTCCTTTTTGAGAATTTCATATATGAGCACTGTATTTACATAATTTTCCCCTTTCTTTCCTTCCTCCCACTCTTCCCAACCCCCCCATGCTTTTTAAATGCATCTTATTATTTAGTTATTTTTTATATATGTATGTATATATGTATACATGTATGAGTATATATGTTTATACAAATATTGACGAATAAAGTGTTTTAAGAAAAAAACAGAAAGTAAGAAAGAGAGGAGACAATAAGAGAGAGACATTAAGAGGGGACAATAAGAGAATAAGGAGACAGTAAATGAGACTTGACCACACACTCTGGTTTCCCCATTCTCCCTCTTGCTAGACATTGACCTGCGGACTGGAGCAGCAAAGAAGTCTAGGATATTTTGGCCCCTAAGCATGAGGCAGCTCAGGACAGGGTAGCTATACTCTTCTTATTCAGCACTAATTTCTGAGCTCTAGCTAACCAGCATCAATAGTCCCAGTAATGCAAAAGATTTGCTTTAGTAGTGCTGGTATCTCGTTAATCATAGCTGATTCTTCAGCCCCAGCTAACCAAAACTAAAGAATCTTCACAATCAAAACAGTAATGGAACTGACTAGAGTCATTAACCTTCTCTCTGTAATTTCAAAAGCCAGGCCTCCATTCTTTTCACTGTTCTCAACATTATCTTCCAAGCTCCTATAGAACAGACTCCTAACACTGGATGGCTCTTCTAGCCCAAAGTTCTAAAGTCCTTCTACAGTTCTTCCCAAAACATGGCCAGGTTAGCTCAGGACTACCCCACTCCAGGTACCAATTTGTCTTACTCAAAGTTTCTACTCTTGCACAAATATCATGACCAAGAAGCAAGTTGGGGAGGGAAGAGTTTATTTAGCTTACACTTCCAGTTGCTATTGATCACCAAGAAAAGCCAGGACTGAAACTCAGCAAGTCAGGAAGCAGGAGCTGATATAGAAGCCATGGAGGGATGTCATTTACTAGCTTGCTTGCCCTGGATTGCTCATCTTGCCTTCCTATAGAACCCAAGACTACCAACCTAGGGATAATACCACCCACAAGGAGTTCTCCCTCCTTAATCATTAATTGAAAAAATACTTTAAAGCTGCATCTTATGGAAGCATTTCCTTAACTGAAACACTTTTTATGTGATAACTGCAGGTTGAATCAAGTTAACACAATACCAGCCAGTACACCTTCCATGCACTGAGATATCTCAAATAAAATTGTAGAAAATATAATATAAATACATGTTTAGGAGAAATGAGTCAGCCATCAAGAGAGCTTTCTACACTTCTGTAGAACCAAAAGTCATTTCCTGACACCCAAATTGTATGGCAGAAAACTTCTTATAGCCAGTGGTCCTCATCTTTTTTCTCACCTCTGAGGATCATCCCAACACATGTAAATACAGGTACACAAACACATATGCTCAAAGCTTCTTAAAAAATAAAAAGCTTTCAAAATAATATAGGTAAAATGAATGACCAGACACATTCTATGATAGAGGAATTTCAATTTTCCCTGAATCAGAAATTATTGTTAATTTACAAGATTCTCCTGTGGCCCCTTGGCCCCAGATTTCTACTGAGAGAAGATGAATCAGCCATCTATAAAAGTCCCTCCAAGGGTAAGTATGTACTGAGCACAAGATTCTCTGTCTCCTCAATACATGCTCTGCCTGCTCAGCCTGCTCTTGAGATTCACCAACCTAGCACCAGGCAGAGCCAGGTCTTAGAGGTCATGGCAAGTTCAAGACCCTTCCTCTTTTCCAAATATGTTGTTTCAAATATGAAAGACCAATGTTGAGAAAAATACTGTCTACATGGTCAGTTAGTGAGATGGCAGGGAGGGATGCTCACTTAGTGAGTCAGCAAGAAGGGAATGGTGAGGCTGAAGCCTAAGGGTAAATTATGTTTATGGACTTAAATGCACAGACTTCTGCCTTATGTGTTGCTGTTAAGTTTTGAGTAGAGAGAAGTTATTTCCACCTCAGTGACTGGAAAGGATGAGACAGTCAAGAAAGCCTGCTGCCCTGTGCCAACCCTTCTTAAGACATTCCCCTTACATCTGTGATCCAAACCCTACTAAATGGTAAAGCCATAGCTTAAATGGCAGAGCACAGGAGATCACCTCATATTTGTTCAAAAAAAAAAAGAGTCACCTTTAAAACGCCATGATTTTAAAATAAATGAAAGATTGGGGTCACTATCCCATGCTGGAATCTCACCACCAGGAACTAATACTCCCACCCAGGGACTGAAAACTGGAATCGAGGGCATGAGTGATGGCATTACTAGTGACTCTTCTCATCCTCCACACCATGGTCACAGGTGAATTCAGAGCAGGGACACTTCCGTGCTGCCTAGGGGTGGAAACTTGGAAGGGCATGGGCATTTTCATCAGAGGAGGACATAGGGCAGTGATTGGCACAAGCTGGTCCCAACTTCCTTATTTGTTTGAATCCACATGGTAGGCCATGATGCTCAGAGCCTGGTCAACAGCCAGAACTTGTATATCTGAATCCACTGGAAGAATTCTTTGGCTATTTCCTTGGTCATCATCAGTCGTGAGTAGTATGACAGGAAAATTAGTAGGATGAAGACTATATCCTAAAACCCTAGGACAGTGACCTTCCTTTCTATGCCATCTTGCCTTCTTCTTTGTATTCCCTCCCTCACACTGTACCTACATCTCACCAAGGATCCACATAGGTAAAGATATTAGAGAGCTTTCTCAGGTTTTGGAGAAGTCCAGTAGAAAAGGGCATCCACAAGAGAGGTGGGCAGGTAACTCAAGGGGAGATAGAAGAGCTTGGCATCCCAACCAGCTGAGTATCGGGTGCGAGGGTGACAGGCAGTCAGAGCATGCTCCATGCAGTCTGTCACCAAAGACAGGTCCTTGTTGCACCTCTGGTCCAATCCGGCTAACGTTTTCAGATCTACGCAGAATGAAGAAAGAGTAAGGTGATTATTCAGCTCACATAACTACTATCTGACATGAGAATACAGGTGAATTTCTGTTCCCTGTGTGGAAAAATCCATGTGTCTGAAACCCAGTCTTAGCTGGTTCCAGTTCCTCAGAAAGACCACAATCTTCAGGAAATGTGTGACGTATATCTACTAATGGAAAGTGCTGGTCTTATATGACCGCCCATCCCTGAATTCAATTAATAATTATTTTTTAGCTTACTTCATTAAAACTGGACATTCTCGTTTATGGCACTGAATAAGTTACAGCTTTCTACAAGGATTGCAGATGCAAAAGTCCCCACACCTTCTCTAAGTCATCTTCACCTCAGTAGTAAGTCTCCATCTATCCCACATCTGTCCCAGGAAGTTTTCATGACAGGATCAGAGGTAACCTAGGAGCATGTTCTAACAAACAAGAACTACTTTATGGCCCCATACACCAACTGACCACTACCTCAAGTACATGAGTCTAAATTCCTGTTCTTTGAGAATCAGGAGCATGATAATGTAACTGCTAAAATGAGCAGGGGATTAAGTGTTCAGGACTGGGCTGAGCTTCTGTCCTCAGAGCTCACTTACAGGATTCCAGGTACTTCTTGCCATAGATTTCCTTGATTTCTGAGCTGGTCTGATCCCACAGCATCTGAACGTCTGAAGATAATCTGGCACTATTGCTCATACCAGTCAGGAAGAAGCTAGGCTCTATAATAGCCACCTTCACCCCAAAATAGGAGAGCTCCCTCCTGAAAGACAAACAGATGTCAAGGGCTTCAGAGGTCTTTCAGTGAGAACACCTTAATAATAGTACAGTTGCATGGCAGCAAGAGCCTGTGGTGAAGAAACGTCACACCTTTTGGATCTCAGAAGTGCAGGAAATGGCAAAGGATTTTGTGATAAGAGCATTGCCTCTGTGCTCTTATAGGTCACACTAAGTAGTTTTTGTTTCTAGCTCACCTACTTAAAACTAGACATTCTGATCTATGGCACTAAATAAGTAACTCCTTTCTCCAAGGAGTGCAGGCCATAGGATCCCAGTCCTTTTCTAAGTCACCTCCACCTTACCAATAAGTTTTCATCTATCTCACATGTGTTCCAGGAATTTTCAGGACATAACTCATTTTATTCCTGTTGTTGTCTCCACAGAGCAACCTCATGCATCTAATTCCCTCACCTTGGCAGGGTTCCTGATTCCTGTCCCAAATGGCTGCCCTGGTTCCATCTCTTAGAAGGGTTGCATTGTCAACAACGCAAAATAATTGGGATTCTGAACTCTGCAGTTCTCCACAAGTGTAACTCTGCCCACCTGGTGATCACACTCCTTCCATATTTGGCCTCCCAAACTCAAAAGAAAATGTACATAAACATACAGTTGTCAGGTTCCAGGATTTCATGATTACTCTATGTAGTCTAATCCTGCTACAGGACCATCAAAAAAAGCTAATGACCAGCATGGTCAACACAGCTGACTGGCTATGGGAACCCCACAGGAAGTTCTTCTTTGACTCCTCTTTCATTCTCTTTGTTGCCATAGTCTTTAGGTCCTGATAGAATCACATAAGTTATGCTACAATGAGTTTATTGTGGACATTAAAAAAGGCCTCATATCTATCTGGGGAATTGAAAAATATATTTATCCCAGTTTAAAAAAAAAAAACTATGCTTTGCATCTAGAGATAAGGGTTCTGGATTCATAACCCTTAAGCCTCACATTTTCAATCCTCTCTGAGTAATAACCTCCAATGCGCTTCCTCCTTTTTAAGAAAACAATATAAACTCAATGAATGTCTAAGTCATGTCCTTTTCTAGAGACATGGAAATGTGCTGTCCAGTGAAGGATTCAGTGAGGGGAAGATGAGACAGAAGCAGAATTCGAGTGTCTTCTCAACAATGGGGACTTAAAGAGTGTGAGTAAATAAAACCCTCCCAAAGGTCCCTTAGGGGACCCTTTCACTTCCCGTACCTGAGGGAGTCTGAGAAGGCCTCGACACCATACTTGGAGATGCAGTAACCTCCTCCAACCAAAGACACTCGGCCCAGGATGCTGGAGACATTGACCACGCGGCCCCTCGCCTTCCTCACTAAGTGCAGCATGCTCAGAGTTACCTCGATCATGCCCAACAGGTTCACATCCAGTACAGTTGCAAAGCTTTCTTTATTCAACCATTGATTCGGGCCAGAGGCGATGGAGATGCCAGCATTGTTGACCAGGCCCCAGAGTCCTGGGGACAGTGGGAATAGACAGTCACACAACACAGGTTTAACTGTGAATGAAGTGCACATTTAACACGGTAAGACCAGTGTGACATGGATACCATGATCCTCTAAGACTTCTTCCCACAGCTCTCTACCTGGGAATCGGCCAGCAGTCCCCTCTCACTTGCTAAGTTTAAGAACAGATGATGGATACATGGCTCACCTTTGTTAATCTGGAGACAATGAAAGTACACTTGGGTTTTACATGTTGATGCTATCCTCGCAGTGATTTTATTCTTTTATGTTTTATGATGCTTTAAGTGGGAAACAGCAGCCATATGCTCATATATTATTCAAATGCTTGGTACAGAGATTGGCAATGCTTGAGAGGGATTAGGCTGTGTGGCCCTCTTAGAGTGGGTGTGGCCTTGTTAAATGTGTAAATCGCTAGGTGTGGGCTATTTTAGAGTTCTCCTGTTCCTGGTACCTTTGGATATAGATGTAGTATCCCAGCTCCTTTTCTAGCACATGTCTGCTATGTAACCCAGCAGACGTCATGACATGATGTTAACAGTCAACAGCTTTAACCATATGCACGCCTAAATGCAATGATCCATCTATAAGAGTGACCATGGACACAGCATCGCTTCACAGATATAGAGTCCTGATGCAGACAGTTGTGTCTATGCATTGCTCTTAGCAGTTACACTCCACTCCCTGTGTCTTTCAAGTGGCCAAGGAAGGTAGTAACAAGGAAAAATTGATTTCCGTTATCATTCCTTGTTATAGTAACAAGACAGAATATTCATAAGCAAAAGAAGGAACAGAGGAAAACACAAAGGAAAAAAGAAAGAAAAGACAGATTTAATCTCTGAAGGAAATTTGGTTGGGAAACAAACAATTGAAACCTTGATTGTGGGAGATTTGGAAAACAGAGCTTTTCAGCTCTGCTCAAACAGTCCTTGAACTTAATAATTGATCAACATCTACTGATGAAGATCAGCATTGATCAACTCTCCTCAGATGCTTTCAAAACACTAAATATTGGCTGGTTTTGTGAAAACGCCATAAGCTAGAGTCATCAGAGACGAAGGTGCATTAGTTCAGAAAATGCCTTCATAAGATCCAGATGTAAGGCATGTTCTGAATTACTAATCTAAGGAGGGTTCAGCCCATTGTGGGTGGAGTCATCACTGGGCTGCCAGTCCTGGGTTCTATAAGAAAGCAGGCTGAGAAATCCATGCAGAGCAAGCCAGTGAGCAGCCTCTCTCCATGTCCTCTGCATCAGCGTCCACAGCCAGGATCCTTCCAAATATGAGTTGTATTCTAAGTTCCATTGGTGATGAACATTGATGTGGTAATGTAACCTATGTAAAACATTTCCCAGAACAACTTGCTTTTTGGTAATGATGTTTTTTTTTTAAGGAATAAAAACCCTAACTGAGACATCTAGGGACAGGATAATGGAGGTGACAATCTTTGCTAACAACCAACAGGAAAGATTTTCCACTGTCAATGTGAACACATGCCAAGTAAATCCTTCATTGACATAATTTGGGTCACATTTGTCCCTCCTTTACTTTGGAAGGCACCTAAGAGAAGACTGGTTTCAAGGCAGCTAAGATGAGGTTATTAAAGCCCAAGCCCATAGTGACACACCTAATCCATCACAGCTACACCTCCAAATAGTGCCACTCCCTGGCTAGGTATACTTAAACCACCACAGCCTCCAAACCCCCATTACAGGCTTTGCTCAAGGGTACCTGCTGCCCTCTAAACATGACAGTAAGGCTATTTATTTATTTATTTATTTATTATTGAATATTTTATTTTCATTTCTGATGGCATCCCCTTTCCCTATTTCCCCTCCCTAGAAGACCCCTATCCCATCCCCCTACTTTTTTTTGCTTTTATACATTTTTTAATGTTAATCAAGGGCTTATAAGTTTGGTAATGCTCAATAACAAGATGCCCATACAATCAGAAGTGTAACCTAATACCCAATGTAGACATATCAACTATCTATGACTGGCAAATACATTCGAACATTCACCTCCATGTTTCTCTCTCTCTCTCTCTCTTTATCTCTATCTCTATCTCTATCTCTCTCCTTCTCTCTCACTTTTTCTCTGTCTCTGTCTCTCTCTCTCTCTCTCTCTCTCTCTCTCTCTCTCTCTCACCCTCTCTGTTTTCTTAGCTCCTCCTCTCCTTCTCCTCCTTCTCTCCTTACTCCTCACACCTTAGCTCCTCTTACATATCACCTTTCCTGGTAAAATAAAATTTTTCTCTCAAAATACAATTAGAGCATTACTATACCAATTTGAGTCAGGAAGGAACAAGATAGACCTAATACCCTGCCCATCATTTTGTTGACTAACCAGAACCTCTGTCATCTCTCTTAACTTTATAAAAGACTTAGTTTTGAACCTGGCTTTTTTCTTGGCTTTAGAATGAATGTCAGTTGAAAACCATCCTCTCAAATCTTTTGTCTCAGGTAAGGCTATTTATAACTGTGGTGATTTGAATATACTAGACCCCTGGATTGGTGCTATTAGGAGGTATGTCCTTGTTAGAAGAAGTGTATCAGCATGGGCATAGGCTATAAGATACTCATCTTGGATTCATGGAAACCAGTCTTCTCCAGTTTCCCTCTGAACAAGATGTAGAACTCTCAGCTGATCAAACAATTTGCCCCCTAGATGCTGCCATGGACCTGCCTTCATAATGGACTGAATATCTTACCCTGTAAACCAGGTGCAATTAAGTATTTTCCTTCTAAGAGTTGCCTTGGTCATGGTATCTGTTCATAGCAGTAATCTTAAGTAAAACAAAAGTTGGTACCATGTCTGTGCTTTGCTGTGATAGGCCTGATCATGCTGTTATATGGAAGAATGTGGAATTGGGAATGTGGATTTGGAATGCTTTAAGTAAAAATTAATGATTAATGGTCTTCATATGAATATGAAAGAATTTGTTGCTGAGTATGATTTTTAACTTTGGAAGAACAGCTCTAGATGTTTCAGAGAAGAAGGATTTTAATATGTGACTGAGTGACTGCTTTTGTGATACTATGTTGAAGAATGTGGCTGCTTTTTATGGTTGCCTGAAGAGGCCACCGTGAGCACCATTTAAGCATGTTAAATAAATAACTTAGTCCAGTCTCAGTTATTTGAGAGCTATCAGGGTATGAAGCAAAATGTAACACTCTTATTAAAAAGGCATTCACTGAGCCTCATACTCAAGAGTGCTTGTGTCTCCACAAAATAAACTCTGTGAAATTTTGGGAAGAAAGGGGACCCTGAATTTTTTTCATCTTGTTTTGTGCTGGCTTTTTTGCTTGTTTCTTATTGTTTGTTTTGTTATTGTTTATTTGTTTATTTATGTTACTTTTCCTTAGTGGTTTTATTTAGTTTTTGTTTTTCAGACTTATAGAAGGAGAGACAAAGAGAATATGAACTTGAGTGCTGGGGCATGGTGAGGATGTACAAGGAAGTGGAGAAAGGCAAAACATGATCTAAATGTTTGCATGAATCAATTTAACAAAAATATGCACAACAGATATTTTAATACTAAGATTCCAAAATAAACATTCTTGTAGACTCAGAATAGACTAGAAGTAGCACAAGACAGTTCTTAGGACAGTGAAACAAACTGAGCGTGGTGGCCAATTCTGGCAATGCCAACAGGAAGGGGCTGAGGAACAGGTTCATCAGGTAGTGACCAGCTCCATATCTAGAACCCTGCTTCAAAAACATGAGTCAGAAGAACAAAAAAGAACCAAACAATACCCAATGCCAATGCCTGCTAAGTTTAATGATAAGGTTTGGTTAGGGTCAAGTTATTTTAATTCATTGCATATTCTTATTGTAAAAATGTCCTATAAATGGTAATATTGTTCACCTTTTTGAAGTGGAAAGAATGCATATATATTAATCATACAGGTCAAAGGTTAACTGATTTTTATCCATTGAATAGTAATTTTATGCTATTTGTAGTTTGACATGACTAGAATTTATAATAACTTTTTTACCTAAATCTTCATAAATTTATTCTTTAAAAAATAAAACAATTGCCTGAGGGTGAGAAAGGGAGAAGGACATGGAAAGGCAGAGAAAGACAGAGAGATAAAGAGAGGGAATGTTTCTGTGTGAAATAGAAATGACATCCTATCTTTTTCTGGCCTGAGACATTTCTTGACATTGAGGGGAAGCCTGACAATGATGTTGGCTCTCCCTGTGAAGGTGCACAGGCAGTGCATAAGAACATGTTCCAAACTGAGAAAGCTGATGCACTTGGGCACATGACCTTCACACAGAGACCAGGCCACAGGACACCAGGGCTCTCCTTCCCCCTCACTGTCTCTAATCTAGGATACAGAAGCCAACAATTCAGTCTTTCTACATACAGAGACAAGGAGGACAGAGAATAATTTGCACATCAAATCTTCCCAAGGCACCAGCTGATTAAGAATACACAGCCAGGAGGATTAAGTTTATAGGTAAAGTTGAAATACTGATATGCTGGAGAGGGGCAGAGTCTGCAGTGACTCCTACTCCACTACAATCTCCACCAGGAATTGTTACTGGACTACACAGGAATTCCATTCATACACAGAGAGAAAACCAACAACACAGACAGGAATCTCAGTGCTACCTCTGTTCCCAACACGCTCCTTCACACACTGAGTGGCAGACACAATACTCTCTGTCTTGGTGACATCAAGGATCACTGTCTCCAGCCTCTCAGATGTCCTGCTCCTCAGTTGCTCAGCTCCTTTCTCCGTCAGACATGCAGCCATCACCTTCATTCCTCTCCTGTCCAGCTGTCTGGCCAGCAGGTTCCCAAAGCCGGAGTCACAGCCCGTGATGAAGACATATTTGTCATGGAGATGGCTCACCACCTGCCTCTCCCTGAACAAGCGCAGGAGAGTCCACAGGCCCACCAGTGCCAAAAGGTAGAGCCACATGTTGAACAGAGTACAGGCAGAAAGAAAGAGAGAAAGTGATACTCTGAGTCAAAATGCTGGCATCTGTTCACACAGGCAGGTGTAGGCTTAGGACTCCACCTTTCTGACATGCACTCCTCTGCATTTCTTATAATTAAAGCAGTAGTTTTCTGCCCTTTAACAGGCTTTTGACCACAAGTCACATAATGTTCTTTGACTTTACCTGTATCCCTTCCAAAGAAAACACCTCAGAAAGGAGGCTCCTCCAGAAATGTTGCAGGCAGCCTGGGTTCACTTACAAGACACTTCCTGCTGATTACCCATTGTTCTGTCTCATTATGATGCTCTTGAGCCTCTCCCCATGCTTAGAACTGTAGATCTCTTCTGGGTGCTGCCCCTTCCCCTGTGGATCCAACTTGATGCTTTTGTGGCCTGAGCTGCCCCACATTTGGGGACCAAAATGTCAAGGACTGCTCTATCAATGTTGGACCTGCACTGCCAAAAGCCTTGGGGGCTAAGATGTTAGAGCCCGCACTAAGCTGCTCTAGTTCTCGGGTTCGGTTCAGCAAGAGAGAGAGAGAGGACTGACTCGAGGAATGGAGACCAGAGTGTGATTCAATCCCGTTTATTCTTCAGTCTCTCTTTCTAGTCCAAGTCCCAAGTCTTGAGTTCCTTTTCCCTAGTTCCTAGTCCCTAGTGCCTCCAAGTTCCAAGTTACTTCTTCCAAGTGCTAAGTGCCTAATGTCTAATTCCAAGTTCTTCCTCCAAGTGCCAAGTGCCTAATACCTAATTCTCTGTTCCAACTTGTACTGTACTCTTCTGTCTGCCTCTTGCCTTTTATATGTCTCGCGTCTAATTCACGATCTTAAGTCACGCCCATAGGTCTTATCTCTAAATCTGATCTCCAAGTCACGCCCTTAAGTCTCAGCTCTAAATCACACCTTTAAGTCTCACACAGCCAAGGGAAGATCCTGGGTATCTAAAGCAAGATGTTATCAGAGTGTGCTCACCTGTTGTAGGCTATTATAATCAAATCTCTTGTCTGGGTATATAGCTCAAGATGGCTGCAAGGTTGATAGCCACCTTCTGTCGGTGTAACCGATGGTCCAGATGGTCCAGCCTCCTGAGCAGTGCCCTCACAGCCTACAATATGCAGAGATGCTGTTAGATTACTACAGTGTGATTAATGTAGTGATGAAGACAATGAGGCTACACATTACAAGTTCATGGTAAACCTTTTGTCTTAGTCAGAGTCTCTATTCCTGCACAAACATCATGACCAAGAAGAAAGTTGGGTTGGGAAGTGTTTATTCAGCTTACACTTCTACATTGCTATTCATCGACAACGGAAATTATGACTGGAACTCAAGCAGGTCAGGAAACAGGAGATGACGCAAAGGCCATGGAAGGATATTACTTACTGGCTTGCCTCCCTGTGCTTGCTTAGCTTTCTTTCATATAGAACTCAATACTACTGGCCCAGGGATGGTACCACCCACAATGGGTCTGTCCTCCTTAATCATTAATTGAGAAAATGTCTTAGAGGTGGATCACATGGGGCATTTTTTAAACTGAAGTGCATTTCTCTAAGATGACTCCAACTTGTGTCAGGTCCACACAAAACAAGCCAGTATACCTGCCATGTAGTGTGACATCTCAAAATAAAGTAGAGCAAAATAGAATATAAATACATGTTTTGGAGAAATGAGTCAGCCATCAAGAGAGATTTCTGATCTTCTATAGAACCCAAAGTCATTTCCTGACATTCACATTCTATGGCTAAAACTTATAACCACTGGCCCTCATCTTTCTTCTCACCTCTGAGGATCCTACCACACACATGTAATACAGGTACATAATTTTTTTCCACCTCAATGGCTGGAAGGGCTGAGACAGTCAAGGATAAACCTGCTGACCTGTGCTACCTCTTCTTAGGACATTCCCACTATTTCTATGATCTAAACTCCACTAAATATTTAAACAATAGTTTAAATGGCAGAGCACAGAAATCACCTCATATTTGCTCAAAAAAATAAGAAGAGCCCCCCCCCAAAAGTCATGATTTCAAAATAAATGAAAAATTGGTGTCCCCACACCATGCTGGAGTCTCACTAACAGGGTCTGAACCTCCCACACAGGGCCTGACAATCGAAATCCGAGGCATGAATGCTGGCATTATTAGTGACTCCTCTCAGACCCCTCACCATGGTCCAGGTGAATTCACAACAGGGATACTTCCATGATTCAAAAGGGTGGAAACTAGACAGGGCATGTGCATTTTCTTCAGAGGAGGTCATAGGGCAGTCATTGTCACAAGCTGGTCCCAACTTCCTCATTTGTTTGGATCCACATCATAGGCCATGATGCTCAGAGCCAGTGCAACAGTCAGCACTTTTATATCTTAATCACTTGGAAGAATTCTTCGGCTTTTTCTTTGATCACCATCAGTCTTGAGTAGTATCACAGGAAAATTAGTAGGATGTAGATCATATACTAAAAACTCCAGAGTAATGACCTCCCTCCCTCGACCTTCTTACCTTCTCCTGAGGATTCCCCCCATCACACAGTACCTACATCGTCCCAAATATTCACATAGGTAAAGAATTCAGAGAGTTTTATCAGGCTTTGGAGAAGTCCAGGAGTGAAGTGCATCCACAAGAGAGGTGGGCAGGTAGCTCAAGGGGAGGTAGAAGAGCTCGGCATCCCAACCAACTGAGTATCGAGTGTGAGGGTGCCAGGCAATCAGAGCATGCAGTCCGTAACCAAAGACAAGTCCTTGTTGCACATCTGGTCCAATCTGTTTAGACTGTTTAGATCTGTGCAGAATGAAGAATCATTAAGGTGGTCATTCAGCTCCCACCACTCCTGTCTGACTCAAGCATACAGGAGAATTACTTTTCCCTATGTAGGAGAATCCATGTGTCTGAAACCCAAGCCTAGTCTGTTCCAGTTCCTAAGAAGGACCACATACAATCTTAAAATGTTGCAGCCCAAGATGCCCAACGTTTGGGGGCCAAAATGTTGAGAGCCACTCTGTCAATGTTGGGACCTGCACTACAAAAATCCTTGGGGGCTAAAATGTTAGAGCCTGCTCTGCCCCAAGCTGCTCCGGTCTTCAGGTCGGGGTTCAGCAAGAGAGAGTGAGTAAGGACGGACATGAGGAATGGAGACCAGACAGAGTGTGATTCAATATCATTTATTCTTCAGTCTCTCTTCCTATCTCCAAGCCCCTAGTCTTGAGTTCCTAGTCCCTAGTTCCTAGTCCCTAGTGCCTCCAAGTTCCAAGTTACTTCTTCCAAGTTCCTAATTCCTACTGCCTAATAACTAACTCCAAGTTGTACTCTACCTAATGCCTAATTCTCTGTTCCAAGTTGTGCTGTACTAATTCCTAGCTCCAAGTTGTACTCTTGTCAAGTAATCTGTTGTCTGGTTCTCTGATCTCTCTTCTGTCTGCCTCTTGCCTTTTATCTGTCTCGCTTCTAAGTCACACCTCTAAGTCATGCCCTTAAGTCATGCCTTTAGGCCTTGTCTCTAAATCTAATCTCTAAGTTGCGCCCTTAAGTCTCACACATCCAAGGGAAGATCCTGTGTATCTAAAACAAGATGCTATCAGAGTGTGCTCAGCTGTTGTATGCTAATGTAATCAAGTCTCTTGTCAGGGTATATGGCTCAAGATGGCTGTAAGGATGATAACCACCTTCTGTCAGCTCCCCACATTTAAGAATATTTATGCACTCAGTCTCCTATATCTCAGCTCATGGAAAGTACTGGTCTTATATCTCCTCCCATCCCTGACTTTGCTTACAGGCCCATGATACTGAGAGGATCAGAAGGCACAGAGCAGCATTTTATGAAAGACAAGATCAATTTTCTTACTGCATACACTAACTGTCCTACACCACAAGGAAATAGGTCTAAACTACTGTTCTTTGAGTACAAAAAGAAAGGTATTTGAACTGCTAAAATTAGCAGAGTATTAAGCCTTCAGAATTGTATGTAGCTTGATGCTCAGAGCTCACTTACAGGATGCAAGGTATTTCTCACCATAGAACTCCCTCATTTCTGAGCTGGTATGGACCCACCGCATCTGCACATTTCAGATTATTCTGGCACTACTGGTCACATCAGTCAGGAAGAAGCCTGGCTCTATAATAGCCACGTTCACCCCAAAATAGGAGAGCTCCCTCCTGCAAGACAGACAGATGTCAAGGTCTTCAGAGGTCTTTCAGTGAGGACACTTTAATAGGAGTACAGTAGCATGCCACCTGGAGCCTGTGGTGAGGAAAGGCCACACCCTTTGGATCTGGGGTTTACCGCAAATGGGGTAGAATTTTGTGACAAGGGCATTGCCTCTGTGCTCTTGTATGTCACACTAAGTATTTGTTCTGTGTAGCTCACTGGCCTAAAACTGAACATTCTGGTCTATGGCACTGTGTAAGACCTTTCTCCATGTAGTGCAGATGCAAAGAATTCTAGTCCTTGTCCAAGTCATCTTCACCTCACTAGTAATTCTGTGTCTGCCCCACATCTGTCTCAGGAAACTCTCAGGACAGTTCTTCTTTGACTCCTTCTCACTCTCTAAGTTACCATAGTCTTTAGGACATGATAGAAGCACATAATTTTTGGTAGAACATGTTTATTGTGGATTCTACAGGGGCCTGATATCTATCTGTGGAATTGAAAAAGATATTCAATCCAGTTCAAAAACATGCTCAGCATATAGATTTCAGAAAAATAGATTTTTGACCCAAAAACCTCAGTCCCAATCCTATCCCAGTGTTATCCTCCAATGCCCTCCCTTATCCATAAAATGATAAAATGAACTCAACTCATGTCTTACTCATGACCACTTATAAAGACATGGAAATGTTCTTCCAAGTGAATGATTCAGTGAGCAGAAGGTGAGAGAGACCCAAAACTTAAGAGTGTGACTAGACAAAAAAAAACATCTCAAAGCACTCATTCAATCCCCTTCCCTTCCCGTACCTGAGGGAGTCTGAGAAGGCCTATACACCATACTTGAAGATACAGTAACTGCCACCACCAAAAGACACTCGGCCCATGACTCTGGAAACATTGACCACATGGCTCCTTGTCTTCCTCACTAAGGGCAGCATGCTCACAGTCACCTCAATCATGCCAAAAAGGTTCACATCCAGTATACTTGCAAAATTCTGTTTGTTCATCCACTCATTGAGACCAAAGGGGATAGAGAAGCCAGCATTGTTGACCAGGCCCCAGAGTCCTAGAAACAGTGGGAAAAAATATCATACCACACAGGCTTAATTATGGAGGAAATGTACATTCAACAAGGTAAGACCACAGTTACATTTTCACTGGACAATAGTATGCAATGAGTAAGAGCATGATATATCCACAGGGCTGGGGAACTCATGCTGAAGACTGTTGGCTCACAGCATGGATGCCTTCATCCTTTAAGGAAGTCAACGGGATACAAATAGGAAAGGAAAAAGTCAAAATATCACTATTTGCAGATGATATAATATTATGCTTAAGTGGCCTCAAAACTTCCTCCAGAGAACTCCTAACCTGATAAACAATTTCAGCAAAGTGGCTGGATATAAAATTAACTCAAACAAATCATTATCCCTCCTCTATTTAAAGGATAAGCAGGCTGAGAAACAAATTAGAGAAATGACATCCTTCACAATAGTCACAAATAATATAAAATACCTGAGTGTGAATCTAAACAAGAAGCGACAGATCTATATGACAAGAACTTCAAGTCCCTGAAAAAAATAATCAAAGAAGATCTCAGAAGATGGAAAGATCTCCCATGCTCATGGACTGCCAGGATTAATATAGTAAATATGGCCATCTTGCTAAGAGCAAGCTAAAGACTTACTGCAATCCCCATCAAAATTCCATCTCAATACTTCACAGAGATAGAAAGAGCAATTCTCAAATTCATTTGGAATAAGAAAAAACCCAGGATAGTGAAAATTATTCTCAACAATAAAAGAACATCTGGGGGAATCTCCATCCCTGACCTCAAGCTGTACTACAGAACAGCAGTGATAACTGCATGATGTTGGTACAGAGATAGGCAAGAAGATCAGTGGAATAGAATCGAAGACCCAGATATCACCCCATGTACATATGGTCAGTTGATCTTTGATAAAGGAGCTAAATCCATACAGTAGAAAAAAAGACAGCATCTTTTACCTCACTGGTACAAATAGAAATAATTATGCTCTAATTGTATTTTGAGAGAAAAGTTTTATTTTAACAGGAAGGGTGATATGTAGGAGGAGCTAAGGGGGAAGGAGCACTGAGAGAAAGAGATGGAGTAAGGAGAGGAAAAGATGAAGTAGAAGAGCTAGGTGATGAGAGAGAGAAAAAGAGAGAAAGAGAGAGAAAGAGAGAGGGGGCATGGAGGCAGATGTTCACGTGTCTCCACCAGTCAAAGATAGTTTATATATCTAGGCTGGGTAACGGGTTACACTTCTGATTGAGCATTACCATACTTATAAAGCCTTTGATTAACATTTTAAAAAATTGTATAAAAGCAAAAAGGAAAAGGGGGCACGGGATAGGGGTTTTCTAGGGAGGGGAAACGGGGAAAGGGGATAGCATCTGAAATGTAAATAAAATATCCAAGAAAAAAAGAAAAGAAAAGAAAAGAAAAAAGACAGCATTATCAATGGGTAGTGCTGGTTGAGTTGGAGGTCAGCATGTAGGAAAATGCAAATCAATCCATTCTTATCTCTTTCTACAAAACTCAAGTCCATGTGGATCAAAGACCTCCATATAAAACTGGACACACTAAAACTAGTAGAAGACAAAGTGGAGAAGAGCCTTGAACACGTGGGCATAGAGAAAAGTTCCTGAACAGAACACCAATGGCTTATGCTCTAAGATCAAGAATTGACAAATGGGACCTCAGAAAATTGCAAAGCTTCTGTAAGGCAAGGGACACTGTCCATTGGTCAAAATGGCCACCCACAGATTGGGAAAAGGTCTTTACCAATCCTACATCTGATATCCAAAATTGGGCTAATATCCAAAATTTACAAAGAACTCAAAAAATTAGACTCCAGACAATTAAATAACCCTATTTTAAAAATGAGGTAGAGAGCTCAACAAAAAAGTTTCAACTGAGGAATACCAAATGGCCATGAAGGTCCTAAAGAAATGTTCAACATCTTTAGTCATCAGAGAAATGCAAATCAAAGCAACCATGAGATTCTACCTCACACCAGTAAGAACAGCTAAGATTAAAAAACTCAGATGACAGCAGATGCCAGTGAGGATGTGGAGAAATAGAAACACTCCTCCATTGTTGATGGGATTGTAAGCATGTACAACTACTCTGAAAATCAGTCTGGCAGTTCCCTCAGAAAATTAGACATAATATTATCAATGGACCCAGCGAAGCACTCCTGAGTATATACCCAAAAGATGCTCCAACATATAACAAGGGCACATGATTCACTATGTTCATAGCAGCCTTACTTATAGCAGCCAGAAGCTAGAAAGAACTCAGATGTCTGTCTACAGAGGAATGGATACAGAAAATGTGGTACATTTACACAATGGAGTACTACTCAGCTATTAAAAACAATGAATTCATAAATTTCTTAGGCAAATGGATGGAACTAGGAAATATCCTGAGTAAGGGAACACAATCACAAAAGAACACACATGGTATGCACTCATTGATAAGTGGATATTAGCCCAAAATTTTGTAATATCCAAGACACAACTCATAGACTACATGAAGCCCAAGAAAAGGACAGACCAAAGTGTGGGTGCTTTGGTTCTTCTCAGAAGGAGTAACAAAATACTTTCAGGAACAAATATGAGACAATGTGTAGGGCAGAAACTGGAAAAGAGACCATCCAGAGACTGCTCTGCCTAAAGATTCCACCCAGATGCAATCATCATATGCAAACACTGTTGTGGATGTCAGGAAGTGCATGCTGACAGGAGCCTGATATACCTGTCTTCTGAGAGGCACTGCCAGAGCCTGACATGTACAGAGGTGGATGCTCACAGCTAACCATCAAACTGATCACAATGTTCCCAGTGGAGGACTTAGAGAGAAGACTGAAGGAATTGAAGGGGCTTGTGGCTCCATGGGGAGGGTCACAATACCTATCAACTAGAGCTTTCTGGGTCTAAAGAGCTAACATGAGAACACACATGGAGGGACCCATGTCTCTAGCTGTATTTGTAGAGGAGGATGAACTTTTCAGGCATCAGTGGGAGAGGAGGGCCTTGGTCCCTTGAAGGCTGAATGCCCCTGTGAGGGGGAATTCAAGGAAGGGGAGGTGGGAGTGAGTGGATGGGTGGGGACACACCCTCATAGAAATAGGAGGAGAGAGGATGGGTTAAGGAGATAACATCTGAAATGTAAATAAATAAAGTACCCAATAATTAAAAAAAATAAAGAAAGTAAAGAAAAACAAACAAACCCTCCAAAACAGAAATGGAACTGGCTATGGCAGTCAAACATTTAAGACTTTTTAGCAGCAATTTAACATTACCCCTATAATGGAGGTTCCTTATAATTGTCAAGGACAAGAGACTGTGAAATGGGACCATGAAACTCGAAAACAATATCTTCATAAAATAAAAAAGGAGGAGCTATATCCCTGTTACCACAAATTTATTTAAATCATGTTCTTTTTATTTTAAATTTTTAAAAAAATTTGTATGCCAAGGAACTTTTTGCTGAGTGTCTATGGCACACTACAACTAGGCATATTTATGCATAGGTGAAAGGGAAAAATCCACTTACTGGCATAAGACATGATCCTGATCAGGTATTTAATATGGAGAAGAGGGTATGTTTGTGTTTTTTCTGCAGGATACTAAAAGAGCATGGTGGCTGCCAGAGGGATGGGTGAGACATGCAGATGTCAGGACAAAGAATGATGTTGACCTGTGAGCTTGCTGAGTGCCCTAACAATGGTAACTGGGAAGCTGAATTGAACATAAGTTCCCAACCCGCCATTACTTACCTATACTCCTGATGGGACAAGCTGCCTGGCCTCAAGATCTTAGACCTTGTGGAAGAGAGAATCAAAAAGAGAAGTTATAATGCCTCTTGTATTATTATTAAATATGACCAGTTATTCAGAATCAATCATGGACTGGTCTAGAAATCAATCCAATATTGAAAATAACAGTCTGCATTTGGAAGTCTGGTTCTGGACATTTTCAGAGACATATATGGAAGTTAGCTGCAGTTCTCTATGTTATGTTATGTTAGCAAGAGATAAAGTTGGGCAGGATCTGGATTTGAAACTAGTGTTAGCACATGTGTTAAGGTTCCTTTAATTGTCAAATTAAAAATACTTTTGTTTTTCTATAGTATTTAATGTAAGTTGCACTGATTATACACCTTCTAATTGTGTTTGTGTTTTGAAATTCGGCATGTCAGTTATGGAGGTCTGTCAACCAGCTTTTGTTTTAGTGCCCTGAGTATCACAGAACCTTGGTATTCTAAAAAATAGCATGCAAATACTGGAAGAAATAAGTCGGGCTTTAAGCAGAAGCAAGAGGGTAGTGAGCTTGATTATTGCTGGTATACCAGCTTTAATAACATAATTTCTAGCACCCCTGCTTCTGCAGTTGCTGGGACACAAGAAGTTAAGACAGCTACTATTGTTAATCATTTGAGAAAAACTGTTACTAACATGTTGAATACACAAAAGAATTTAGATAGTCATTTGGAAGAACAAATTGATGCTCTTTATCCTATTCAAATTACTGGAAGGAGGTTCAGAATTTAAGGGTAAGGAGACCTTTTGAGTGTCATGCGAAATACCACTGGGTTCATGTTAGTTCTTCAATTTACAATGGTAATCATTATAATTAAAAAGAAGTTTAAAGACACTTGCAGTATATTTGGCATATTTCTAACACCTCTCAGGAAGTTTTACAATACATAGTAAGCTTATGAATTTCAAAAATGCTGCTCTGCTAATCATTGATGCTGTAGATAACAGAGATACAATTACACATGGCCTGGGGTCAGTATATCTCTTTTGGTCAAGCTTCAAAAATGGCATATATACTTTGATCTTGCTAGTCCTTTTTGTCCTGGAAATGATTTTATTCCTGCCCATTGTGCTAAGGCTTTTCATTAACAACATCAAGATGTTGGTAGCCAAAGTACCTGACTTGTACCTGAAAATGGAACCACAGACAGTGTTATTAAATTAACAGACTGACAAGCTGAGGATGGGTAAGATTCTGCACAGAGCCTTACCAACCTAAGACAGAAGGGCATTGCTTTTGACAATGCATTTTCCATAATGGGTAAGGAAGGCATTCTTGTCAAATTAACCTAAGACAGGTTCAGTCTTGTTAATGAAATAAAAAAAGGGAGAGAGGCAGAGAGCTTTTGGGGCTGCATGGCAAGAATCTGACCTGGGCCAAGGACAAGTAAATGGGCTGCTTGGCAGGAATGTGACATTGGTCAAGGACAAGGAGGTAAGTTTCAGGCAGGAATCTGATATTATGCTAGAACAAAAAAAGTAGTTTCAGATAGGAATCTAAATCTTAGGCTAGAACAAAGAAGTGATCTCAGGTAAGAATCTAAATATTAGGCTAGAACAAAGAAGTAATTTCAGACAGGAAACTAAATTTTAGGATAGAACAAAGAAGTAGGCTTCAGACATGAAAATGACCTTGGCTAAAACAGGGAAGTAGGCTCAGATACTTTGGTCATCCCGATAAGCCCTTAGAAACAGTGATCACTGGAGTATTCACATAACTGGTTTTAATGCCTTGCTTTCTCTTTGAATATTTGTGTTTATTCTCTTCTTTGTTCCTTGATTATATACATCTATTGTATTGCTAGTCCCTCAACATAGAACTGACCTTAATATGTGCATGTAACTAAAATGGTATAAATGCATAAAGGAGGAGGGGGAATGGGATAGGAGGTTCTAGGGAGGGAAAATGGGGAAAGGTGATGACATCTGTATTGTAAATAAATAAAACATCCAATAAAAATTAAAATTAAATTAAATTAAATTTAAAAAAATAAAAAAGACTTTGTGACCCAGTTCTCTACCTGAAAATCAGCCATCTGTCCCTTAGCACTTGGTAAGTTTAAGAACCAATGATGAAAACATGGCTCACCATTATTAATCTGGAAACCATAAAAGTACATTTGTGATGTACGAGTCCAAGCCATCTCTAGAGATTTTATTCTCTTATTTGTTGTGGTGGTTTAAATGGAAATAGCAGCCATAGGCTCATATATTTAAATTTTTGGTCCTGAGAGTGGGGCAGTGCTGGAGAGGGATTAGTAGGTATGGCACTTTTGGGAGTGGGTGTGGCCATGTTGGATTATGTGATTTACTGGGAGTGGGCTATCCCAGAGTCTTTCTGCTCCTGCTACCTATGGATATATATGTAGTATTTCAGCTCCTTCTCTAGCACATGACTGCTATGTAACCCACCACACTTCATGACATAATGATAAGAGTTAAAAGGTTTACCTCTATGCAAACACAAATGCAATCTTTCATCTATAAGTGTTACTGTGCTCATGGCATCAATTCATAGAGATAGATTTCTGACCAAGAAAGTTGTATCTTCACATTACTCTGAGCAGTTTACACCCGGCTACCTGTGTCACTGAAGTGCCCAAAAAATAAGGAAGAATTAGTTTCCATATCATTCCTTATTATACTCAATAGAAAGGACAGTCATAAAGAAGAAGAGAAGGAAAGAGGAAAACACAAAAAAAAAAGAAAAGAAAGGAAAGGTAAAATTAATCTCTCAAGGAAATGTGATTGGTCAACGAACAAATGAAAACTTGATTGTGGGAGATTTGGGAAACAAAGCAGTGTTTAGTTTCTGCCAGCATCAAAATTAATAACAATCAACTCTCATAGTTGTTAAACATCTATATTGATGAAAATTAGTATTGATCAACTCTCAATATTTGTCAGCATCAATACTGTTTGTCATCAATATTGTTCAACTCTCCTCAGATGCTTACAAAAGCCAATGTATTGGCTGATTTTGTGAAAACTTATCAAAAGCTAGAGTCATCCGAGACGAAAGAGCCTCAGTTGAGGAAATACCTCTATAAGATCCAGCTAGAGAGCATTTTCTCAATTATTGATCTTCTGAGGAGCATCTAGTCCATTGTTGGTGGTGCCATCCCTGGGCTGCTGGTCCTGGATCTCATGAGAAAGCAGGCTAAGCAAGCCATGGGGAGCAAGCCAGTAAGCATCACTCATTCATGGCTTCTGCATTAGCTCCTGCATCCAGGTTCCTTCACAATTTAAGTTGCAGTACTGAGTTCCATTGGTGATGAACTGTGATGTGGTAGTGTAACCTAAATAAACCCTTTCCTAGAACAACTTGCTTTGTGGTCATGATATTTAGTTGCAACAGTAAAAATCCTAAGACACTGAGGGACAGGATAAGGGAGGTGATGATCTTTGCTAATAATCAATAGGACAGATTTCCCACTGTCAACCTGAACACAGGGTGCTCTCTTTCCCACCAACCCACAGGTGGCCCTCACTCACCCCTTTGGCCTTTAAGAAATGGATCTTTAAAGAACCATTCTGAAAGGCCTACAAATAAACACCATATCTCCATCGTCAACTTCCGTGCAGGCTGAATGAGAGACTAGTTGACTGAGATTAAGACCAACATTTGTTGATGTTAAAACCTTGGTTCAAATGAGACATCTGCATCCTTGGCTCAAAATCATGTCTTAAGATTCTATAGACACATAACCTCTAATCAAGATTGGTTTTGTTCAGTTTTGAAAAACTATATGAAGAACTACTTCTGTAGAAGCTTCCTAAAATACATATCACCGGAGTCACCAAATGATGGTAGATACAATACCCCAAGTAGAAATCAAATGCCAACAAGTAAAACCTTCACTGCCAATAATTTTGTCATACCAACCCCACAAAGAAAAAAAAACATAGTATAATCCTTCTGTTTTAGTTGGGGTTTTACTGCTGTGAACAGGTACCATGACTAAGCCAACTCTTAGACAACATTTAATTGGGGATGCATACAGGATTCAGACATTCAGGCAATTATCATCAAGGTAAGAGCATGGCAGTATCCAGGCAGATGTGGGGATAGAGGAGCTGAGAGTTTCTCCTCTCCTTTGGAAGGTACCTAAGAGAAGAATTGTTCCAGGCAGCTAGGATGAGGTTATTAAATCCCAAGCCAACAGTGGCACACCTACTTCATCACAGCTATACTTCCAAATAATGCCCAAATAATGGGCTAGGCATACTCAAACCACCACAGCCTCCAAACCCCCATTACAGGCTTCCCTCAAGACTACTATTTGCTCTCTAAACCTGATGGTTAGGCTATTTAGCTGTGGTGGTTTGAATATACTAGCCCCAAAATGGGCAATATTCAGAGGTATGGCTGTGTGGAAAGAAGTGTATCACTGTGGGCATAGATTTTAAGTTATTCATTCTAGATCCCTAGAAGGCAGTCTTGTCCTGTTTGCCTCTGAACAAGATGTAGAACTCTCAGCTCATCCTACACCATGACTACCTAAAAGATTCAAGGTCCTGCCTTGATAATGGACTGAATATCTGACCCTTTAAGCCAGTACCAATTAAATGTTGTCCTTCTAAGAGTTGTCTTGGTCATGATGTCTGTTCATACCAGTAACCCTAACTAAGATAGAAGTTGGTATTGTGGACTATTGTGATAGGCCTGACCATGCTGTTGTGTGGAAGAATGTGGATTTGGGGACTTTGGATTTGGAAATCAGTGGAATGCTTTAAGTGGGAATTAATGATTAATGGGCTATCTTTGTTAGAAAATGAAAGAATTTTTTTGCTAAGTATAATTTGAACTCTGGAGGCCTGGCTCTAAATGTTTCAGAGGAGAAGGACTTTAATATGTGACTGAGATAATGCTTTTGTGATATTTTGGTGTAGAATGTGACTGTTTTTACCCTTGCCTGAAGAGTCTACCTGAGGCTAAGGTAAAGTGATTTATATTAATTGCACTGACAAAGGAAGTCTCAACAAAGCGCAAGAGAGACTTTGTTCTCTGGGTAAATCTTATGATGAGCATTTGGAGCAAGAATACAAGCCTAGAACGGGAAAATATAAAAGATATTTTCCAAAAAAAAAAAAAAAAATGAACACCAAGAAGTGAAATGAAGATAAATTTTCTACCCACAGATATAAATAGATTAAAGACGTGGTGACTTTGTGAAGAGATCTCACCCAGCTAAGCATACAGTTAACGAGTTTGCCATTGAACAAGGAATGGTCATATGACATTACGTGTGATCATGACTTGGTTATTGTCTTCACTTGGATTTTCGAGCTGGAGTGAACTGCAATCCAGAAATGAAAGACACAGGCTTTCAATCTGAATTTTGAGGAACACTGGCCTTGAAATGATCAGGCCTAGTAAAGTCAGTAGAAGTGCTTGTTCCCTGAAGTCTGTGTCAAGCAAATCTCTGAGTTTAAGCCAGCTTGGGTGAGAGCAAGTTCTAGGTGAAGAAAAGCTTAAATCTCAACATCAAGGACATCCAAGACTAAAAAGTGAGGGAACTGAAAAAGAGAAAACTGATAATAGAATAAGGGGGCCATGTTCCAGGCCCAGTAAGCAGCAGAACTCAGTAATTTCCGCCATTTGGCTCTGGCTATAGAATCAAGAATAGAAGAGACTACTGGGACAATTGATGATGGTTAACTTGATCTAAGAAATTAGTGATAATTAAGTAGTGACCAGCATCACTGAGGTGAAATCATCCGGGAAGTGGTTTTGTAGAGCACGAAAGAGCTATTTTCCAGAGAAGACCAAGGTTGTAGTCCATACTGCAGCTGGACTTGACGGTGTGTACGAATCGCCCATGGAGAGCAGCTGAGACTCAGTACTGTGAGAGGCTAGGGAAGGTCATTGGTGAAGGTACAGCCTCAGTTACAGTTAATGACCCAGGAATGAAGGGTCATGTAATGAATTTAAGGCTTGGCAAAATTAAGAGAGCCTATGAGTGGCCATTGGTGAAGCCTTGTTGCAGTAGAAGACCCCAGTGTAGTAGAGATGCCAGTACCAAAGGATGATCACCAAGAACAGCAGCAGTGGAGTGGAGTCAACCAGAGCCTAGATTTCTACAGAGAGCAGACCTTCAGGTGTGACTCAAGTTCTTCAGAAAATCTCAGAAGATCATGGATGAGTCTGAGATACTGAAACAAAAAGCTTGAATATTGAAGTTGCCTTGGAGACCTCAAGATGTTCAAGTTGCCAGAGTCATAGGATATCTGCTGAGGAAAGCTGCTAAGAGGAAATAGAACCAGCCCATGAAAAGAAGTTTGTTGTAGAAAAAAAAGATGAAGAAGGAGTTGGAGATCTAAAGATGGCTTTGATATCAGATGCTAAGATGCACAATTTAAAGATTTTCTCTATCGCTTCGAGGTCTACAGTGTACACAGAGCATGAAGCTCAGAAGACACTTTGAACTATGGATTTTAACATAATAGAGACTGTTACACACTGTTGTGACTTATGAAGTTGGAATAAATGTAGTTTTCATTATGATATGTTTAGATACAGCCCCCACAGACTCATGTATTTGAACAAGCCTATGGAGGTTAGGGAGGAGAATGGAGTGCTTTGAATAGACTTGCCCCTTGTAGTGGCACTATTAGGGGATGTGACCTTGCTCTAGTTGGTGTGGCCTTGTTGTAGGAAGTGTGATACTGTGGGAATAGGCTTGAAGAATCTGATCCTAGCTCCTTGGAAGCCAACCTTCTTTCGTTGTGTTGGCCATGGTGTCTGTTCACAATAGTAAAACCCTAACTAAGTCAATAGCTGAAGTCTGTACTATCTGATGTCATCCAGCTGAAAGAAGGTAAGCTGGTGCCCAGTTAAAAGCTTCACTGCTATGGATTAGCATGTCAGGTGCCAGAAGATACACTGGACACTCCCAGAGAAGAAATGTAGTTATTCATATTAGTCACAGCCCTGCCTGTCATCTACCACAGTGACCTGCCTTTAAGATATAGGGTTCCATAAGGCACCAATGTCATGGGGGTAACTAAACCGTTTTCATTAGATTGAAGGTGTTATTTCTAAGATGGAATCCATAATGATACTACTAAAGTGACCAAGAACCTGAGACTAGATAATTCATGGTTCTATGAAAAAACTAAATATTATTATTATTCTAAGGGAACACGCAGTAACAAGACTCTGAATGCATATTACTAGCAGCACTCAAAAATCCACTGATTTGATCATTCTCCATCTGGAAAACGTGCCTTACAATTGACAAGAATTAGCACAGAAACAGACAAGTGACCAATGTGCAGAGAGTCAGAGACTCTGGCACACTCAGTCCTAAAAGGGAAGTCTTCATCATGCCTCTCCCATCAAGGCTCACAGATCTATGAGGATGAGGAGGCAGAAACATGTTAAGAACCAGAGGTGATGAGTGACTCCACGGAAACTGTCTCCGGGTAAAAAAGGACTACTGTTCACATTAACTCACAGAGACTGTGTAAGCACAAGTAAGACCTGCACAGTCAAAAGGGGACAGTGACCCAGCACTGAGGAGGGAAATGGACACAGGGTCTAACGTGTAAGCAAGAAGCCATTTGTAACTGATAACTGCTGTCCAGAGAAAGAACAGTTTTCTGTAGTGTCAATGGTAACTTGTGCGCACTTTACTGTGCACTGTGTGAAGATACAAAGGCTGATTTCTGTGTCCACTGCATCTGGTTACAATCCTTGTTCAGAGAATATCCAGGTGCAATCTTGTATAAACAACAGCTTTCCAAATGTTCCCTCAAGTGTCAATAAACGCCTTAACAAGAAATGACTGAGCAGGAGAGAGAACAGGCTAGACTTCTCTCTGCCAAGGGAGGGACCTGGAGAAGAGGAAGTGTGGATCAACCACCTACAAAGAGTCCAGGAGACACCATAAGAAAACACCTGGAGCAGAGAAAGTCTGAAATGCAGTATCTCCATAATTTTGACTGGAAGCTTGGTGGATTAGAGTAATGAAATGGGTAATATTTCTCAGTAATTCTGCCCTTTAAGCATCTAAATAAATAACTTAGTCCAGTCTCAGTTATTTGAAAGCTAGCTGAGTAAGAAGCAAACTGTAATCCTCTCATTATGAAGGCACACACAGAGCTTTGCACCCAATAGTCGTTGTATTTCCACAAACTAAACTCCAGGAAATATTCGGAGGAAGGCAAGCCTGCATTTTTTTATTCTGATTCGTACTGGCATTTTTGCCTGTTTCTTTTTGTTTGTTTTTTGCTATTGGTTTTTGTTTTTCGTTTGTTTATGTTACCTTTTCTTAGGGGGTTATTTTGGTTTTTTGTTTGGTTTTTTTTTTCAGACAGAGAGAAGGAGAACCATAAAGAATATAAATTGTGTGATTGAGACATGGTGACGATCTGGCAGGAGTTCAGGAAAGGGAAACATAAGCTAAATGTTTGCAGGAAAAAATTTAATAAAAAATATGCAAAACAGATATTTTGATTCTAGGATCGCAAAATACACACGCCTGAAGACTCAGAATGGACTAGAAGCATCACAAGACAGTTCTTAGGACAATAAAACAAGGTGAGCCTGGTGGCCATTTCTGGCGATGCCAACAGGAAGGAGCTGAGGAACAGGTTCATCAGATGGTGACCAGCGTCATTTCTAGAACCCTGCCTGAAGAACATGAGGCAGAAGAACACGAAGGGAACAAACAATACCCAGTGCCAATGCCTGCCAAGTGTAATAAGGCTTGGATAAGATCCAGTTATTTTACTTCACTGAATGTTATTATTGTAATTAGTGTTTTTAAGTGGAAAAATGGCCACAAAGCTTACTTTTTAAAGGGGAGATAAAGCACATACAGTAAAGATAAAGGTCAAAGTATTCCTAGTTTTTATCCACTGAGCAGTAAATCGTACATTAGTTGTTGTTTGACATGACTAGAATTTAGAAAAATAACTCTTTCCAATTTATTTTTATATAAATTTATCTTTTAAAAAAATAATACAGCCGGGCAGTGTTGGCGTACGCCTTTAATCCCAGCACTTGGGAGGCAGAGGCAGGCGGATTTCTGAGTTCGAGGCCAGCCTGGTCTACAGAGTGAGTTCCAGGACAGCCAGGAATACACACAGAAACCCTGTCTCGAAAAAACCAAAATAATAATAATAACAATACAAATAGTGGAGAGAAAGAGATTCACAAACAACGTGTGTGTGTGTGTGTGTGTGTGTGTGTGTGTGTGTGTGTGTGTGTG
>JANHMN010000021.1:46506883-46535613 GCA_030674055.1 Rhabdomys pumilio | reverse complement strand
TGTGTGTGTGTGTGTGTGTGTGTGTGTGTGTGTGTGTGTGTGTGTGTTTGTGAAAGAGAGAGACCACTACCTAGGTTTTCTGTCCTAAGGCATTCCTTGACTTTGAGCTGGAGCCTGGCAATGATGTTGGCTCTCCCTGTGAAGGTGCACAGGCAGTGCATTAGAACATGTGCCAGAACTGAGAAAGCAGATGCACTCGGGCCCATGACCTTCACACAGAGATCAGGCCCAGGAACCCAGGGCTCTCCTTCCTTCTCACTGTCTCTAACGTAGGAGTCAGCAGCAAACAATCCAGTCTTTCTACATACAAAGACAAAGAGGACAGAGAACAATTTGGACATAAAAACTTCCCAAGGCAGCAGCTGATCAAAGAACACACAGCGTGGAGGGTTCAGTGTAGAAGGAAGAGGACAGACTGAGGTTCTGTAGAAATGCAGGATCTGTAATGACTCCAATGCCACCATGACCCCAACAGGAATCATTTAAGGAATACACAGGCCTTCCCTTCACCCACTGAGAGAAAACCAACACAGAAAGGAATCTCTATGGTACCTCTGTTCCCAACACGCTCCTTCACCCACTGAGTGGCTGCCACAATACTCTCTGTCTTGGTGACATCAAGGATCACTGTCTCCAGCCTCTCAGATGTCTTGCTCCTCACCTGCTTAGCTCTCTTCTGTTTCAGACCTCCAGAGACCACCCTCATTCCTCTCCTGTCCAGCTGTCTGGCCAGCAGGTTCCCAAAGCCCGAGTCACAGTCTCTGAAGAAGACATATTTGTCATGAATATGGCTCATGACCTTCCTCTCCATGAACAAACACAGGAGTGTCCACAAGCCTACAAGTCCCACCAGGTAGAGCCTTGTAGAAGTCAAGTAGAGTGAGAAATACTCTGAGTCATAATGATCCTGACGTCTGCTCACACAGGAGAGTAGATATCGAGGACTCCAGGCTTTTGGGGCTAAGTTCTCTGCATTTTCTATAATTATTGATGTCTCACATCTCTGGTCTTTGATCTGTTTTTGAACACCAGACACATAATTCCCTTGGGCTCTCCCTATCTTGCTGCCAAGTAAAATACCAATAATGCCAAGTAAAATGTCCAATAACACAGGCCTATTGTCTTATGATTATTGCTTCCAGGTCCCATGTGGGAATACATGTGTATGTCATTACACAGGTCCCATGCTCTAGTGCCAGGCTCCACTTGTGTCTCTGCATCTTGCACTCTGGAGCCACAAACCAGGATGCTGTGAACATAATGAGAATTTATTATTGACCTGCAGTTGGAATCACCACAACTTACAGGAGAGGACAGGAAGAGCTGCTGCCCTCCTAATACAGCAGCTCCAAGGAAGGTAGAAGGGCCAGACCCAACTATGGAGTCCTTCTGTGTCCCATTGAGTCCACTGGCTTCTCCCAACAAAGAAACCTGGGAGAGGAGGAAAGGAGGCTCCTCCAGAAATGTTGCAGGCAGCCTGGGATCACTTACAAGACACTTCCTGCTAATTACCATTGTTCTGTCTCATTATGATGCTCTTGACCCTCTCCCCATGCTTAGAGCTGTAGATCTATTCTGGATGCTACTTATTCCTCTGTGGATCCAGACTGATGCTGCACAGCAGACTGAGATGGTCCAGCCTCCTGAGCAGTGCCCTCACAGCCTACAATTTGCAGAGATGTTAATGGATTACTAAAGTATGATTAATGTAAGGATGAAGACAATGAGGCTACACATTCAAGTTCATAGTAAACCTTTTGTCTTAGTCAGGGCCCCTATTCCTGCGCAAACATCATGACCAAGAAGCAAGTTGGGGTGGAAAAGGTTTATTCAGCTTTCACTTCCACATTGCTGTTCATCACCAAAGGAGGTCAGGTCTGGAACTCAAGCAGGACAGGAAGCAGGAGCTGATGCCAGAGGGCATGGAAGGATGTTACTTACTGGCTTGCTTCCACTGGCTTGCTTAGCTTGCTTTTTTATAGAACCCAAGACTGCCAGCCCAGAGATCATGATACCACCCACAAGGGGCTCTCCTCCTTTGTTAACTGAGAAAATCCCTTACAGCTGGATCTCATGGAGGCATTTTCTCTACTGAAGCTCCTTTCTCTGTGATAACTCCAGCTTGTGTCATATTGACACAAAACCAGCCAGTACAATTGACCCCTTATCAACTTGGGACACAAACATATTATTATTAAGCCTCAAACATTACTTTCTTTTTCATCCCCGAGATCTAAATAACTTTAAAAGACCCACATTCTTTGCAAATTGTTACATATTAACATTTCTATGCCTTTAAAATATCCAATATCTTTTAAAGTTCAGTCTTTTTACAATAAAAAGTCTCATAATTGTGTGCTCCACTAAAGTACTTTCTTTGCCGGACAGTGGTGGTGCACACCTTTAATCTCAGCACTTGGGAGGCAGAGGCAGGCAGATTTCTGAGTTCGAGGCCAGCCTGGTCTAAAGAGTGAGTTCCAGGACTTCCAGGGCTACACAGAGAAACCCTGTCTGGAAAAACCAAAAAAAAAAAAAATTACTTTCTTCCTTCAAGAGGGACAGATATCAGGGCACAGTCATAATCAAAAGCAAAATTAAAATCAAACTGGCCAATGTCCAGGATCCAACTGGCTATCTTCTGGGCTCCTCCAAGGGCTTGTGTCACTTCTCCAGCCCTGCTCTTTGTAGTAAACACATTTTCTTCTAGGTTCAAGCTGCCTGTACTCCACTGATGCTGCTGTTCTTCGTGGTTCTCTCATGGTACTGGCATCCTGAATTCACTACTATCTTCCACTGTAACTAGGCTTTACCAATAGCCTCTCTCGCTCTCTTCATAATGCCAAGCCTCTTCTTTGCATGACCCCTTCAGTCCTGGGCCATCAATTGCAACTGAAGCTGCGTTTTCTTCACCAATGGCCTTTCTTGACCTCTCTCACTGCCAAGTCTCAGTTCAAATTCATGACCCCTTCATGCCCTCACAACCGGTACCACCTGGGTGATTCTTACACATTACCAAGTCCAGCCACAGCACAATGTACAACCTTGGCTATCTCTGGAACCCGGCCTCTGTGCTCTCAGAAAACACTTCCCAGAAGATTTCACTTCAGTGATGCTGGTCTCTTTTTAATCACCACTAATTTCTTAGCTCCAGCTAACCAGCATCAGTAGTCCCAGTAATGCAAAGCATTTGCTTTAGTAGTGCTGTTATCTTGTTAATCACAGCTGATTCTTGAGCCCCAGCTAACCAAAACCAAAGAATCTTCACAATCAAATAGAAAAGGCCCTGATAAGTGTCTTTAAGCTTCCCAATAAATTTCAAAAATCAGAAATCCATTGTTTGCACTTTTCTCAACAACATCTTTCACGCTCCTATTGGACACCCAAAACAGCTCTTAACACTGAATGGCTCTTCTATCCAAAGTTCCAAAGTCCTTCCACAGTCCTCTCCAAAGCATGGCCAGGTTATCTCAGGAATACCCAACTCCTGTTACCAATTTTCTTACTCTGGGTTTCTATTCCTGCATAAATATCATGAATAAGAAACAAGTTGGGGAGGAAAAGGTTTATTCAGCTTAAACTTCCAGGTTGCTATTCATCACCAAAGGAAGTCCAGAGTGGAACTGAGGCAGGACAGGAAGAATGAAATGATGCAGATGCCATAGAGAGATGTTACTTACTGACTTGTTTCCCTTGGCTTGCTCACCTTGCTTTTCTATAGAACCAAAGACTACCAGCCTAGGGATGGTACCACCCGAAGGGGCCTGCCCTCCATAATCACTAGTTGAGAAAATGTCTTATAGCTGGATCTCATGAAGCATATTCTGAATTGAAGCTCCTTACTCTGTGATAACTCCAGCTTGTGTCAAGTTGACATAATACTAGCCAGTACAGCTGCCATGTACTGAAACATCTCAAAATAAAGTGAAGCAATATATAATATAAATACATGTTTTAGAGAAAAGAGTTGGCAGTCAAGAGCACTTTCTACTTTTATGGAGAAACAGATTCATTTCGTGACACCCACACTGTATTGCTGAAAACTTCTTGTAAGCAGTGGTCCTCATCTTCCTTCTCTCCTCTGAGGATCCTCGCACACATGTAACATGCAGGTATACACACATATGCTCAAAGGTCCTAATACAAAGATTTCAAAATAACATAAGTAAAATGAATGTCCAGGCAAATGAAAAGGTAGAGAAACTTCTATTTTCATTAAACCTGAAATTATTGTTTGTTTACAAGTTTCTTTTGTTGTCCCTTGACCCCACATTTCTACTGAGAGAAGAGAAGTCAGGCATCTATGAAAGTGCCTCCAAGGGCAAGTCTGTACTGAGCCTATGATTCTCTGTCTCCCACACATGCTTTCCCTGCTCAGCCTACAATTGTGATTTACAAACCAAGCAGCAGGCAGAGCCAAGTATCAGAGATGATGGCAAGTCAAGACCCTTTCTCTTTTGCAAAAATGTTGGTCTAAAAAGGAAAGACCAGTGTTGAGAAGGATATTGTCTACATGGTCACTTAGTGAGTCTGCAGGGAAGAATGGTCACTTAGTGGATCTGCAAGGAGGGAGTGGTGAGGCAGAGGCCTACAGGTAAATGCTATTCATGTACTTGCATACATACCCTTCTGCCTTATGAGTTGTTGTTAAGATTTGACTGGAGAGAAGTTGCTCCCACCTCAGTGGCTGGAAGGGATAAGATAGTCAAGGAAAGCCTACTGACCTATGCCACCCCTTCTTAGGACATTCCTCTTATCTCTGTGGTCCAAACCCCACTAAATGGTAAAGCCATAGTTTAAATGGCAGAGCACAGAAGATCACCTCATATTTACTCAGAACATAAGAAGAGTCCCCCAAAAAACCCATGATATCAAAATATATGAAAAATTAGTGTCTCCATTCCATGCTGGTTTCTCACTACCAGGGACTGAGCCTCCCACACAGGGCCTGCCAATATGACTTTAAGGCATGAGTGCTACCATTATTAGCGACTCCTCTCAGACTCCACACAATGGTCACCAGTAACTTCAGAGCAGGGACACTTTCATACTGCCTAGTATTGAAAACTAGGCAAGGAATGTGCATTTTCATCAGAACAGGACATAGGGCAGTGATTGGCAAAAGCGGGTCCTAACGTTCTCAATTGTGTAGATCCAACTGGTAGGCCATCATGTTCAGAGCCTGTGCAACAGCCAGCTCTTTTATAACTGAATCCCTTGGAAGAATTCTTTGGCTATTTCTTTGGCCATCATCAGTCTTGATTAGTATCACAGGAAAATTAGTAAGATGTAGATTATATCCTAGAACCCCAGAGCAATGACCTCCCTCATCCAACCCTTCTACTTTCTCCTAAAGATTGCCTCCCTTACACTGTACCTACATCTTCCCAACTATTCATGTAGGTAAAGAGTTCAGAGAGTTTTCTCAGGCTTTGAATAAGTCTAGTAGTGAAGGACCTCCACAAGAGAGGTAGGCAGGTAACTCAAGGGGAGGTAGAAGAGCTTGGCATCCCAACCAGCTGAGTATCAGGTGCAAGGGTGACAGGCAGTCAGAGCATGCTCCATGCAGTCTGTCACCAAAGACAGGTCCTTGTTGCACATCTGGTCAAATCCGTTTAGCCTTTTCAGATCTATGCAGAATGAGGAATGATTAAGGTCATTCAGCTTCCACCACTGTTGTTTGACAGGAGCGTAGAGGAGAATTTCTGTTCCCTATGTGGGAGAATCTATGTGTCTGAAACACAAGCCTAGCCTGTCCCAGTACATCAGTAGGACCACAAACAAACTTCAAGGAAAATTGTGCACTCAGTCACCTGTATCTCAGCTCTTGGAAAGTACAGATCTTATGTGACCTCCCATTCCTGAATTCACTTAGAGACCCATGATCATGAGAATTTAAGAAGGAACAGAGAGCATGCTCTGAAAGACAAGAAATCCTTTATGACTTCATACACAAACTGCCCAAAACTTCAAAAAATCGATCTAAATTCATGTTCTTTGAGGATAACAAATATGATATTGGAACTGCTAAAGTGAGAAGGAGGTTTAGCATTTAGGACTGGACTTGGTTTGGTGCTCAGATCTCACCTACAGGATGTCAAGTATTTCTCAAAATAGATATCTCTGATTTCTGAGCTGGTCTGGTCCCACAGCATCTGGACATTTGATGATAATCTGGCACTACTGGTCATACCAGTCTTGAAGAGTTCAGGCTCTATAATAGCCACCACCATCCTCAAATAGGAGAGCTCCCTCCTGCAAGACAGACAGATGTCAAGGACTTCAGAAGTCTTTGAGTCAGAACACTTTAATAAGAGGACAGTAGCATGCCAACAGGAGGCTGTGGTGAGGAAGAGCTACACCCATTGGAACTGAGATTCACAGAAAATGATAAAGGTCCTTTTGATCTGGGCATCGCTACTATGTACTTGTAGGTCATACTAAGTAATTTTTGTACAGTTCACTACTCTAAAAGTAGACATCTGGTTTGTGGCACTGTGTAGCACAATTCCCCAAGTAGTACAGATGCAAAGCTAACTTGTCCTTGTTCAAGTCACCTCCACCTCACTAGTAACTCTCCATCTATCCTACATATGTCACAGGAGGCTCTCAGGACACCACTACTTTCTTCCTGAAGATGTATCCATAAAGGGATCACCTGTTTGAAATTCCCTCACAATGGCAGGCTCTGTTCCCTGCCCAATATGGCTGCACTGATTCTATCCCTTGAAAAGGTTGCATTTCTTTTTTTTTATTGGATATTTTATTTACATTTCAGATGCCATCCCCTTTCCCCATTTCCCCTCCCCAGAAAACCCCTATCCCGTGCATCCCCTTTTCCATTTGGCTTTTATACAATTTTTTTAAATGTTAATCAAAGGCTTTATAAGTATGGTAATGCTCAATCAGAAGTGTAACCCAATACTCAACCTAGCTATGTAAACTATCTTTGACTGGTGGAGACACATAAACTTCTGCCTCCATGCCCCTCTCTCTTTCTCTCTCTTTTTCTCTCTCATTACCTAGCTTCTCATCTACTTCATCTTCTCCTCTCCTTACTCCATCTTTTCCTCTTAAGGTGCCCCTTCCCCCTTAGCTCCTCCTACATATTACCCTTCCTGTTAAAATAAAGCTTTTCTCTCAGAATACAATTAGAGCATAATTATTCCTATTTGTACCAGTGAGGTACAAGATAGTCTTAATACCCAGTCCATCCTTTTGTTGACTAGCCAGAACCTCTGCCGTCTCTCTTGACTAAAACACTTAGTTTTGAACCTGGCTTTTTCTTGACTTTAGAATGAATGTCAGCTGAAAACCATCCACTCAGATTGAAAAGATTGTATTTCAATCAACACAAAATAAATAGAATTCTACAACCTCCAGTTCTCCACAAGTCTACCTCTGCAAACCTAGTGACATCACTCCTTCCATATCTGACCTTTCAATTCCCATAGAAAATGCACATAGACATTTAGGTTCCAGGTTCCAGGATCTCATGATTACTCTGCTGCAGTCTAATTCTGATACAGAATTCTCAACAAATCCAATGGTTAGAAGAGTCAACGGAGCTGACAGGCCATGGCAACCCCACCAGAAAGTCACAGTAATTCTTTGACTTTTCTCTCATTTCTTTAGGTGTCATAGCATTGAAGTCCTGATAGAAGCACATAAGTTATTCGAGGATGTGTTTATGTGTCTACTCTAAAATAGGCCAGACTGTCTGTGAAATTGAAAGATATATTCACCGCAATGCAAAACATGCTCAGCATATAGAGATCAGGAGAATGTAGTCTTGACCCAGAAATACGCACATTTCCAATCATATCTGAGTAACATGCCACACTGCCCTTCCTCCAGTGTAACAGAACAAAATGAACTCAGCTAATGTCTCCATCATTGCCTCTTATAGAGACATGAAAATGTGCTGCCCAGTGAATGATTCAGTGAGAGGAAGATGAGAGAGATACAGAACCTGATGCCTTCCCAATGATTGGGGACTTAAACAGTGTGAGTAAATAAAACCATCCCAATGCTCCCCTGGGGGAATCCCTTCCTTTACAGTACCTGAGGGAGTCTGAGAAGGCCTCTATACCATACTTGGAGATACAGTAACTTACACCACCAAAAGACACTCAGCCCAGGATGCTGGAGACATTGACCACGCGGCCCCTCGCCTTCCTCACTAAGGGCAGCATGCTCAGAGTCACCTCGATCATGCCCAACAGGTTCACATCCAGTACAGTTGCAAAGTCCTGTTTGCTCATCCAGTCATTAGCATCCGAGAGAATGAAGATGCCAGCATTGTTGACCAGGCCCCAGAGTCCTGGGGACAGTGGGAAGAAACAGTCACACGACACAAGTTTAATAATAGATGAAATACACATTTGACAAGGTAAGACCACAGTGACACAGGTTTACTAGAGTTTAGGAAGTAATGAATAAGAGCAAGGTGTCTATAGGGCTGGGGAACTCAAGCTGGAGACTGCTGGCTCACAACATGGAAGCCTTCATCCTTTAAGACTTCTTGGCCCATCTCTTTGCCTGGCAATTAGGCAGCAGTCCCTTGTCACTTGCTACATTTAAGAACATATGCTGAAAACATGCATACTTTGTTAATCTGGAGATCAGAAAAGTATGTTTGTCACTTACAAGTTGATGCCATCCTTGCAGAGATTTTATTCTTTTATGTGTTATGGTGGTTTGAATGAGAATGGTGGCCATTGGCTCAAGGTCATGAGGCCTTGTTGGAAAGAGTGTGGCCTTCTTGGATTTTATGATTCACTGGGAGTGGGCTTTCCCAGAGTCTTGCTGTTCCTTCTACCTGTGGATCCGGATGTAGAGCTCTTGGTTGCTTCTCAGGCACCATGTCTGCCTACAACCCACCATACTTCCTGATATGATGATAATGGACTAAATCTCTGCATGTAAGCCAGCCTTAGTTAAATGCTATCCTCTGTAAGAGTTACTGTGGTCATGGCAGGACTTCACACACATGGAACTCTGAAAAAGACACCCGTATTTTCAGAGTGCTGTGAGAAGTTTACACACTGCGGCCTTTTCCTTTCAAATGGCTGCAACATGTAGTCATAAGGAAGGATTGTTATTCCTTATTTTTCTAATAATGAAAGAGAAAAGCAAACAGAAAAGTACACAGGATAAAAGAAAGAAAAGAAATAATTAATCTGTGAGTAAGAAGATTAATTCTCTAGTTGAGAAGCCAAAAATTGAAAACATGTTGGGGGGAGATTTTGAAAAACAGTGCCATGTTTTTTGCTCTGATGAAGCTGGCCTTGAGATCAATATTCATCAAAATCTATATTGATGAAAATCAATATTGATCAACTCTCCTCAGACACTTACAAAATACAATGTAATGGCTAGTATGTGGCACCTTAGCACAAGCTACAGTCATCAGACATGTTGGAGCCACAGTTGAGGAAATGGCTACAGAAGACCTAGTTTTAAGAAATTTTTCAACTAGTTATCAATGGAGAATGACCTAGCTCATTGTGTGTTGTGCCACCATTGGGCTAGTGGTCTGTGTGTTCAATAATCAAGCAGGTTTGTAAGCCACGGAAAGCAAGTCAGTAAGCTGTACCCCTTTATGGCCTCTCCTTTAGCTGCTGCTTCCAGGTTCCTGCCCTGTTTGAGACTCTGTTCTGATTTCTTCAGGTGGTTAACAGCAATTTGGAATTATAAACTGAATAATCTGTTTTCTCACCAGCTTTCTTTTTGGTCATGGTCATTTATTGCAGCAATACTAACCGTAACTAAGACAGGTTGGTACCAGTATCATGGGGTATTTTGGGAACAGATCGAACCATGTTTTTAGGAGAAATGTAGAAGACTTTGGAATTTGAGCTACAAAGCCATTGATTACTGTGACCTCAGTGGGATGGTCTTTAGTATCTTGGCAGACTCTCTTAGTCTATTTTGAGTCAAAATTCTGCCATTCTGGTCACCTGGGGCTGAAGAGTCAGCCATGATACACAAGAGACCAGCAATATTAAAGTCAAACCTTTGAGTGAGTGGAACAATTAATGCAGGTCACCTGGAGCTACATGATTAATAGTGATTCAAAAGACTCCAGAATCACTGAGGATGAAAATCTGAAAAGTGTTTCCTGAGAACTCAAAAAAGCTGAGTTCCAGAAGTGGCCAAGTTTGTAACTCATGTTGACAGGCACCTTTGGTCATGTGTAAGAGACAACCAGGTGATCCTGGATTCAAGGGGTCACGGAGAACAACTGATGCTTTGTAAAAGCCCTGAGCTGCCCTACGCTTGGCGCCAAACTGTAAAAGCCCCGCTCTGTTCTGCAGGTCCGGGTTTAGCAAGAGAGAGAGTGGGGGGAAAAAGGGGAAGAGCCGCGAAGAATAGAGACAAGCCAGAGGATCTATAGTAAAGTCTTCTTTACTGTCTCCACCATACACACACCACTACACCTACTACTACTACACCACACATTCTCACACACCACACACACACACAAACACACACACACACACACACACACACACTCACACACACACACTCACACACAACAAGGAAATCCTGGGTATTTATAGGCTTTTGCCACGTGCCTTGTAGGCGCGTGGATACCACGTGCCTTGCAGGTGTGGATATGACTTAACCCTTACAGAATGGACAGCACGTGCGCCTTACAGGCACATATGGCGTAGATAGCACATGGACAACACGTGCACCACATGCCGTGTAGGCGTGGATACCATGTGCTCCTTGCAGCTGGGGGCACTTAACAGCAAAACAAGTTATATGGGATATCAGAGTGTGCTTCAGCTGTTGTAGGCCGTTGAAAACCAAGTCTCATGTCAGGGTATATAGCTCAAGATGGCTGCAAAGCTGATAGCTGCTTTCTAGCCACTTTTTGCTTAAAGTCAGCTCCCAACAATGCTTGGTACTGTGAGAAGCCAGGAGAGGTCATTGGTGAAGGTGCAACCTGAGGGGCACTTAAAGGTCAGGACTGAAGGAGTCATACAAAGAAGTTGAGGCACAGGCCCAGGAAGAGAGCCTATGACAGGCTATTGAAAAAAGTGCACCCAATGGGTTGGAGAGATGGCTCAGCAGTTAAAAGCGATGACTGTTCTTTTAGAGGTCCTGAATTCAATTCCCAGCAACCACATGGTGGCTCACAACCATGAATCAGTAAATCTTAAAAAAATAAAATTACTGCGCAGTTGCAGGAAGGCTTCCTAGCAGTTTTGGAGAGGCCAGTAACATGGGATGACCACCAAGAACAGCAGCAGATTTGGACTGAAGCCAGCTGGATCCTAGTAGACAAGCTGTGTGCCTCAGAGTAGGAGGAGTGACTTAGGTCTTTGGAGGAGCCCAGAAGAACATGAATAGATCTCAGACATTGGACTTTGTGTTGTTACACAGCCAGTGTTTGGTTTGATTTGGTTTGATCGTTGGTATACTTTGGTTCTATTCTCTTAAAGTAAGAATATATTTTAATTAAAATATTCAAGGTTTTTTAAAATTCACAGACTTTTTACATTGAAAGTCTAATAACTGTGTGTTCCACTATAATACTTTCTTCCTTCAAGAGGGAAAAGTATCAGGGCACAGTCAAACGTAAAATCAAACTCAAAATCAATTGGGGCAATGTATAGGATCCAACTCCTAATCTTCAGGGCTCCTGCAAGGGCGTATGTCACTTCTCCAGCTCTGCAATTTGAAGCACATACCTTGTCTTCTAGGTTCAAGCTGCCTCTACTGTAATGATGCTGCTGTTCTTCGTGGTCATCTCATGGTACTGGCATCCCGAAATCACTACTATCTTCCACTGTAACTAGGCTTTACCAGTAGCCTATCATAGGCTCTCTTCATGATGCCAAGCCTCATCTCCTTTGCATGACCCCTTCAGTCCTGTGCCATCAATTGCAGTAGAAGCTGCACCTTTTTCACCAATGGGGTTCCTTGACCTCTCACAGTGCCAAGCCTCAGCTGCTCTTCATGACCCCTTCATGCCTTCACAACCAGTACCACCTGGGTGATTCTTACACATTATCAGGTCCAGCCACAGCACACGGTACAACCTTGGCTATCTCTGGAACACAGCCTCTGTGCTCTCAGAAAACACTTCCCAGGAGATTTTACATCAGTGATGCTATACTCTTCTTATTCACCACTAATCCTTTAGCTCCAGCTAACCAGCATCAATAGTCCCAGTAATGCAAAAGACTTGCTTTAGTAGTTCTGGTACATTTTTAACCATAGTTGATAATTCAGCCCCAGCTAACCAAAACTAAAGAATCTTCACAATCAAAACAGTAATGGTACTGACGAGAGTCATTAACATTCTCTCTGTAACTTCACAAGCCAGGTCTCTATTCTTTGCACTGTTCTCAACATTATCTTCCAAGCTCCTATAAAACACCCCACAGAGCTCCTAACACTCGATGGCTCTTCTAGCCCAAAGATCCAAAATCCTTCTACAGTCTTTCCCAAAACATGATCAGGTTAGCTCAGGAATACCCCACTCCTGGTACCAATTTGTCTTAGTCAAGGTTTCTATTCCTGCACAAATATCATGACCAAGAAGCAAGTTGGAGAGGGAAGAGTTTATTTAGCTTACACTTCCAAGTTGCTATTGATCATCAAGAAAAGTCAGGACTGAATCTCAAACAGGTCAGGAAGCAGGAGCTGATGTAGAAGCCATGGAGGGATGTTACTTACTAGCTTGCTTACCCTGGATTGCTCATCTTGCTTTGCTATAGAAGCCAAGACTACCAACCCAGGGATGGTACCACTCACAAGGAGCTCTCCCCCCTTAATTATTAATTGAGAAAATGCTGTAAAGTTGAAACTTATGGAAGCATTTCTTTAACTGAAACATCTTTTTAATGTGATAACAGCAGGTGGTATCAAGTTAACACAATACCATCCAGTACACCTTCCATGCACTGAGATATCTCAAATAAAATTATAGGAAATATAATATAAATACATATTTAGGAGAAATGAGTCAGCCATCAAGAGAGCTTTCTGCTCTTCCGTAGAACGCAAAGTCATTTCCTGACACCCAAATTGTATGGCAAAAAACTTCTTATAACCAGTGGCCCTCATCTTCCTTCTCACCTCTGAGTATCAAACCACACATGTAAATACAGGTACACAAACACATGTGCTCAAAGGTTCTAAGAAAAAAAAAGGCTTTCAAAATAACATAGGTAAAATGAATGACCAGACACAATATATGATAGAGGAATTTCAATTTTCACTGAATCAGAAATTATTGTTTATTTACAAGTTTCTCCTGTGGCCCCTTGGCCCCCAGATTTCTACTGAGAGAAGAGAAATCAGCCATCTATAGAAGTCACTCCAAGGGTAAGTATGTACTGAGCCAAGGATTCTCTGTCTCCTCCACAAATGCTCTGCCTGCTCAACCTACTCTTGAGATTCACCAACCTAGCACCAGGAAGAGTCAGGTCTCAGGTGTCACAACAAGTTCAAGACCCTTCCTTTTTTGCAAATATGTTGTTTCAAAAATGAAAGACCAGTGTTGAGAAAAATACTATCTACATGGTCACTTAGTGAGTTGGCAGGAAGCAATGTTCACTTAGTGAGTCAGCAAGAAGGGAATGGTGAGGCTGAAGACTAAGAGTAAATTATCTTTATGAACTAGCATACACAGTATTCTGCCTTATGTGTTGCTGTTAAGTTTTGAGTAGAGAGAAGTTGTTCCCACCTCAGTGACTGGAAAGGATGAGACAGTCAAGAAAGTCTGCTGCCCTGTGCCAACCCTTCTTAAGACATTCCTCTTACCTCTGTGATCCAAACCCTACTAAATAGTAAAGCCATAGTTTAAATGGCACAACACAGGAGATTACCTCATATTTGTTCAAAAAATAAGAGTCACCTTTAAAAAGCCATAATTTTAATATAAATGAAAGATTGTTGTCATTATCCCATGGTGGAGTCTCACCACCAGGGACTAATACTCCCACCCAGGGCCTGCAAACCTGAATCAAGGATATAAGTGATGGCATTATTAGTGACTCCTCTCATACCCCACACCATGGTCACAGGTGAATTCAGAGCAGGGACACTTCCGTGCTGCATAGGGGTGGAAAGTTGGAAGGGCATGGGTATTTTCATCAGAGCAGGACATAGGGCAGTGATTGGCACAAGCTGGTCCCAACTTCCTCATTTGTTTCAATCCACACGGTAGGCCATGATGCTCAGAGCCTGGTCAACTGCCAGCACATCTACATCTGAACCCACTGGAAGAATTCTTTGGCTATTTCCTTGGTCATCATCAGTCATGAGTAGTATCACAGGAAAATTAGTAGAATAAAGAATCCTAGGACAGTGACCTTCCTTTCTATGCCATCTTGCCTTCTTTGTGTTCCCTCCCTCACACTCTACCTACATCTCGCCAAGGATCCACATAGGTAAAGATTTTAGAGAGCTTTCTCAGGCTTTGGAGAAGTCCAGTAGAAAAGGGCATCCACAAGAGAGGTGGGCAGGTAACTCAAGGGGAGGTAGAAGAGCTTGGCATCCCAACCAGCTGAGTATCGGGTGCGAGGATGACAGGCAGTCAGAGCATGCTCCATGCAGTCTGTCACCAAAGACAGGTCCTTGTTGCACCTCTGGTCCAATCCGGCTAACTTTTTCAGATCTATGCAGAATGAAGAAAGATTAAGGTGATTATTCAGCTTACATCACTACTGTCTGACATGAGCATCCAGGTGAATTTCTGTTCCCTGTGTGGGAAAATCCATGTGTCTGAAACCCAGGTCTAGCCTGTTCCAGTTTCTCAGAAGGACCACAAACAATCTTCAGGAAACTCATGTACTCAGTCAACTGCATCTCTACTAATGGAAAGTGCTGGTCTTATATGGCCTCACATCCCTGAATTCAATTAATAATAATTTTTTAGCTTACTTCCTTAAAAGTAGACATTCTGGTTTACAGCACTGAATAAGTTACAGCTTTCTACAAGGATTGCAGATGCAAAGGACCCCATGCCTTCTCTAAGTCACCTTCACCTCAGTAGTAAGTCTCCATCTATCCTATGTCTGTCCCAGGAAGTTCTGATGGGAGGATCAGAGGTACCATAGCAGCATGTTCTGACAGACAAGAACTACTTTATGGCCCCATACACCAACTGACCACTACCTCAAGTACATGGGTCTAAATTCGTGTTCTTTGAGCATATGGAGCATGATAATGGAACTGCTAAAATGAGCAGGGGATTAAGTGTTCAGGACTGGGCTGGGCTTCTGTCCTCAGAGCGCACTTACAGGATTCCAGGTACTTCTTGCCATAGATCTCCTTGATTTCTGAGCTGGTCTGATCCCACAGCATCTGAACGTCTGAAGATAATCTGGCACTATTGCTCATACCAGTCAGGAAGAAGCTAGGCTCTATAATAGCCACCTTCACCCCAAAATAGGAGAGCTCCCTCCTGAAAGACAAACAGATGTCAAGGGCTTCAGAGGTCTTTCAGTGAGAACACCTTAATAATAGTACAGTTGCATGGCAGCAAGAGCCTGTGGTGAAGAAACGTCACACCTTTTGGATCTCAGAAGTGCAGGAAATGGCAAAGGATTTTGTGATAAGAGCATTGCCTCTGTGCTCTTATAGGTCACACTAAGTAGTTTTTGTTTCCAGCTCACTTTCTTAAAACTAGACATTCTGGTCTATGGCACTGAATAAGTAACCCCTTTCTCCAAGGAGTGCAGGCCATAGGATCCCAGTCCTTTTCTAAGTCAACTCCACCTTACTAATAAATTTCCATCTATCGCACATCTGTTCCGGGAATTTTCAGGACATAACTCGCTTTATTCCTTCTGTTGTCTCCACAGAGCAACCTCATGCATCCAACTCCCTCACATTGGCAAGGTTCCTGTTTCCTGTCCCAAATGGCTGCCCTGGTTCCATCCTTTGGAAGGGTTGCATTGCCAGCAACACAAAATAAATATGATTCTGCGCCCTCCAGTTCTCCACAAGTGTAACTCTGCACACCTGGTGATCACACTCCTTCCATATTTTCCTTTACATACTCCAAGGAAAATGTACATAAACATACAGTTGTCAGGTTCCAGGATCGCATGATTACTCTATGCAATCTAATCCTGCTACAGGACCATTTAAAAAAGCTAATGACCAGCATGGTCAACACAGCTGACTGGCTGTGGCAACCCCACAGGAAGTTCTTCTTTGACTCCTCTTTCATTCTCTTAGTTGCCACAGGTTTAGGTCCTGATAGAATCACATAAGTTATGCTACAATGAGATTACTGTGGACATTAAAAAAGGCCTCATATCTATCTGGGGAATTGAAGGAGATATTGACCCCAGTAAAAACCTAAACAAGCAAACAAACAAACAAACAAACAAACAAAACAAAACAAAAACAAAACAAAAATGCTTAGCATCTAGAGATAAGCATTCTGGATTCATGACTCAAATGCCTTACATTTCCAATCCTCTCTGAGTAATAACCCCAATGCCCTTCCTTCTTTTTAATAAAACAATATAAACTCAACAAATGTCTAGTCATGTCCTCTTCTAGAGACACAGAAATGTGCTGTCCAGTGAAGGATTCAGTAAGGGGAAGATGAGAGAGATGCAGTATATGAGTGTCTTCTCATCAATGGGGACTTAAAGAGTGTGAGTAAATAAAACCCTCCCAAAGGTCCCTTGGGGGACCCTTTCACTTCCCATACCTGAGGGAGTCCGAGAAGGCCTGGACACCATACTTGGAGATACAGTAACCTCCTCCAACCAAAGACACTCGGCCCAAGACACTGGAGACATTGACCACGCGGCCCCTCGCCTTCCTCACTAAGGGCAGCATGCTCAGAGTCACCTCGATCATGCCCAACAGGTTCACATCCAGTACAGTTGCAAAGCTTTCTTTATTCAACCACTCATTGGGACCAGAGGCGATGAAGATGCCAGCATTGTTGACCAGGCCCCAGAGTCCTGTGGACAGTAGGAATAGACAGTCACACAACACAGGTTTAACTGTGAATGAAATGCACATTTAACACGGTAAGACTACTGTTACAAGTTTTTACTAGACAATAGAATGCAATGAATAAGAGCAGGGTATCCACATGGCCAGGGAACTCATTCCTGAGCCTAGTGGCTCACAGCATGGATATCATCATCCTCTAAGACTTCTTGGCACAGCTATCTACCTGGGAATCATCCAGCAGTCCCCTCTCACTTGCTAAGTTTAAGAACAAATGATTGATACATGGCTCACCTTTGTTAATCTGGAGACAATGAAAGTACATTTGGGCTTTACATGTTGATGCTATCCTGGCACTGATTTTATTCTTTTATGTTTTATGATGCTTTAAGTGGGAAACAGCAGCCATATGCTCATATATTCAAATGCTTGGTACTGAGTAAGTGGAATTGCTTGAGAGGGATTAGGATGTGTGAACCTCTTAGAGTGGGTGTGGCCTTGTTAAATGTGTAAATCGCTAGGTGTGGGCTATTTTAGAGTTCTCCTGTTCCTGGTACCTTTGGATATAGATGTAGTATCCCAGCTCCTTTTCTAGCACATGTCTGCTATGTAACCCAGCAGACGTCATGACATGATGTTAACAGTCAACAGCTTTAACCATATGCACGCCTAAATGCAATGATCCATCTATAAGAGTGACCATGGACACAGCATCGCTTCATAGATATAGAATACTGATGCAGACAGTTGTGTTTATGCATTGCTCTGAGCAGTTACTCCCAACTCCCTGTGTCTTTCAAATGGCCAAGGAAGGTAGTAACAAGGAAAAATTGATTTCCGTTATCATTCCTTGTTATAGTAATAAGACAGAATATTCATAGGCAAAAAAGGAACAGAGGAAAACACAAAGGAAAGAAATAAAAGACAGATTTAATCTCTGAAGGAAATTTGGTTGGGAAAAAACTATTAAAACCTTGATTGTGGGAGATTTGGAAAACAGAACTTTTCTGAAGCAGTCTTTGAACAAAATAATTGTTCAACATCTACTGATGAAGATCAGCATTGATCAACTCTCCTCAGATGCTTTCAAAACACTAAATATTGGCTGGTTTTGTGAGAACAGCATAAGCTAGAGTCATCAGAGACGAAGGTGCATTAGTTCAGAAAATGCCTTCATAAGCTCCAGATTTAAGGCATGTTCTCAATTACTAATCTAAGGAGGGATCAGTCCATTGTGTGTAAAGTCATCACTGGGCTGCCAGTCCTGGGTTCTATAAGAAAGCAGGCTGAGAAATCCACGCAGAGCAAGTCAGTGAGCAGCCCCTCTCCATGTCCTCTGCATCAGTGTCCTTGCAAATTTGAGTTGTACTCTAAATTCCATTGGTGATGAACATTGATGTGGTAATGTAACCTATATAAAACCTTTTCTAGAAAAACATGATTATTGGTAATGATGGTTTTTTTAAACAAGATTAAATGCCCTAACTGAGACATCCAGAGACAGGATAATGGAGGTGACAATCTTTGCTAACAACCAAGAGGAAAGATTTTTTCACTGTCAGTGAGAACACATGCAAAGTAAAACCTTCATTGACATAAAATGGGTCACATTTGTCCCTCCTCTATTTTGGAAGGCACCTAAGATAACACTGGCTTCCAGGCAGCTAGGATGACGTTACTAAAGCCCAGTGGCACACCTAATCCATCACAGCTACACCTCCAAATAGTGTCACTCCCTGGGCTAGGCATACTTAAACCACCACAGCCTCCAAACCCCCATTACAAGCTTTGCTCAAGGTTAACAGCTGCTCTCTAAACATGAAGGTAAGGCTATGTATTTATTTGTTTATTTATTTATTTATTTATTTATTTATTATTGGATATTTTATTTACATTTCGGATGCCATTCCCTTTCCCCATTTGCCCTCCCTAGAGGACCCCTATCCCATCCTTTTACTTTTTGCTTTTATACAAATTTTTCTAAATATAAATCAAGGGCTTATAAGTTTGGTAATGCTCAATAACAAGATGCCCATACAATCATAAGTGTAACCCAATACTCAACCTAGGTATACCAACTATCTTTGACTGGCAAAGACATTCGAACATTCACCTCCATGTTTCTCTCTCTCTCTCTCTCTCTCTCTCTCTCTCTCTCTCTCTCTCTCTCTCTGTTTTCTTAGATCCTCCTCCTCTCCTTCTCCTCCACCTCTCCTTACTCCTCACACTTTAGCTCTTCCTACATTTCACATTTCCTGGTAAAATAAAACTTTTTTCTCAAAATAAAATTAGAGCATAACTATACCAATTTGTGTCAGGAAGGGACAAGATACAACTAATACCCAGTCCATCATTTTGTTGACTAACCAGAACCTCTGTCATCTCTCTTAACTAAAAGATTTAGTTCTGACCCTGCCTTTTTTCTTGGCTTTAGAATGAATGTCAGCTGAAAACCATCCTCTCAAATTTTTTTCTCTCAGGTAAGGCTATTTATAACTGATGGTTTGAATATACTAGGCCCATGGATTGGTTCTATTAGGAGGTATGTCCTTGTTGTAAGAAGAGTATCAGCATGGGCATAGGCTATAAGATACTCATCTTGGATTCATGGAAACCAATCTTCTCCAGTTTGCCATCTGAACAAGATGAAGAACTCTCAGCTCATCCTATAGTCTGCCTGACTAGATGCTGCCACAGTCCTGCCTTCATAATGGACTGAATATCTTACCCTGTAAGCCAGGTGCAATTAAGTGTTGTCCTTCTAAGAGTTGCCTTGGTCATGGTATCTGTTCATAGCAGTAATCTTAAGTAAAACAGAAGTTGATACCATGTGTGTGCTTTGCTGTGATAGGCCTGATCATGCTGTTATATGGAAGAATGTGGAATTAGGAATGTAGATTTGGAATGCTTTAAGTAAAAATTAATGATTAATGTTCTTCATACGAATATGAAAGAATTTGTTGCTGAGTATGATTTTAACTTTGGAAGAACAGCTCTAGATGTTTCAGAGAAGAAGGATTTTAATATGTGACTGAGTGACTGCTTTTGTGATACTATGTTGAAGAATGTGGCTGCTTTTTATGGTTGCCTGAAGAGGCCACCGTGAGCACCATTTAAGCATGTTAAATAAATAACTTAGTCCAGTCTCAGTTATTTGAGAGCTATCAGGGTATGAAGCAAAATGTAACACTCTTATTAAAAAGGAATTCACTGAGCCTCATACTCAAGAGTGCTTGTGTCTCCACAAAATAAACTCTGTGAAATTTTGGGAGGAAAGGGGACCCTGAATTTTTTTTCATCCTGTTTTGTGCTGGCTTTTTTACTTGTTTTTTATTCTTTGTTTTTGTTATTTTTTTGTTTATTTATGTTACTTTCCCTTAGTGATTATATTTAGTTTTTCTTTTTCAGACTTATAGAAGAAGAGACAAAGAGAATATGAACTTGGGTGCTGGGGCATGGTGAGGATGTACAAGGAAGTAGAGAAAGGCAAAACATGATCTAAATGTTTGCATGAATCAATTTAACAAAAATATGCACAACAGAAATTTTAACACTAGGATTCCAAAATACACATTCTTGTAGACTCAGAATAGACTAGAAGTAGCACAAGACAGTTCTTAGGACAGTGAAACAAACTGAGCATGGTGGCCAATTCTGGCGATGCCAACAGGAAGGGGCTGAGGAACAGGTTCATCAGATGGTAACCCGCTAAACATCTAAAACCCTGCTCCAAAAACATGAGTCAGAAGACACAAAAAAAACAAACAATACCAATGCCAATGCCTGCGAAGTTTAATGATAAGGTTTGGTTAAGGGTCAAGTTATTTTAATTCATTGCATATTATTATTGTAAAAATGTTCTATAAATGGTAATATTGCTCACCTTTTTGAAGTGGAAAGAATGTACATATATTAATAATACAGGCCAAAGGTTAACTGATTTTTATCCATTGAATAGTAATTTGTATGCTATTTGTAGTTTAACATGACTAGAATTTAGAACAATAACTTTTTTACTTAAATCTTCATAAATTTATTCTTTAAAAAATAAAACAGTTGCTGGAGGGTGAGAAAGGGAGAAGGACATGGAAAGGCAGAGAAATACAGAGAGATAAAGAGAGGGAATGTTTCTGTGTGAAATAGAAATGACATCCTACCTTTTTCTGACCTGAGACGTTTCTTGACATTGAGGGGAAGCCTGGCAATGATGTTGGCTCTCCCTGTGAAGGTGCACAGGCAGTGCATAAGAACATGTGCCAGAACTGAGAAAGCTGATGCACTCGAGCACATGACCTTCACACAGAGACTAGGCTATAGGACACCAGGGCTCTCGTTCCTCCTCACTGTCTCTAACCTAGGACACAGAAGCCAACATTCCAGTCTTTCTACATACAAACACAAGGAAGACAGAGAATAATTTGCACATAAAATCTTCCCAAGGCACCAGCTGATTAAGAATACACAGCTTGGAGGATTAAGTTTATAGGTAAGTGGAAATACTGATATGCTGGAGAGGGGCAGAGTCTGCAGTGACTCCCACTGCAACATGACCCCCACCAGGAATTGTTATTGGACTACACAGGAATTCCATTCACACAGAGAGAGAAAACCAACAACACAAACATGAATCTCAGTGCTACCTCTGTTCCCAACACGCTCCTTCACCCACTGAGTGGCTGCCATAATATTTTCTGTCTTGGTGACATCAAGGGTTACTGTCTCCAGCCTCTCAGATGTCCTGCTCCTCAGCTGCTCAGCTCCTTTCTTCATCAGACATGCAGCCAGCACTTTTATTCCTCTCCTGTCCAGCTGTCTGGCCAGAAGGTTCCCAAAGCCTGAGTCATAGCCCATGATGAAGACACATTTGTCATGGAGATGGTTCACCACCTGCCTCTTCCTGAACAAGCGCAGGAGCATCCACAGGCCCACCAGTGCCAAAAGGTAGAGCCACATGTCCAACAGAGTACAGGCAGAAAGAGAGAGAGAAAGAGATATTCTGAGTCAAAATGAGCCTGGCATCTGTTCACACAGGCAGGTGTAGGCTTAGGACTCCACACTTCTAATATGCAGTTTTCTGCATTTCTTATAATTAATGCATTACTTTTCTCCCCTTTAACAGGCTTTTGATCACAAGTCAAATAATGTTCCTTGACTTTACCTAAATCCCTGCCAAAGAAAACACCTCAGAAAGGAGGCTCCTCCAGAAATGTTGCAGGCAGCCTGGGATCAGGTTACCACCTGCTTTTTAAACATGATGGTAAGGCTATTTATAACTGTGGTGGTTTCAATATCCTAGACCCATGGATTAGCACTATTATGAGGTATGGCCCTTTTGGAAGAAGACATTCATTGTGGTCATAGGACATATGTGAGACATCATATACTGTAAGAATGTAATTTCAGGTCTCAGCTTTAACTTAAAATTAAAAGATCCTTAAGTTTGAGTCAAATATTAGCTGCCTCTGAGACACATCCTGGGAAGAGAACATTCCAAAGACTCAAACAAACATTTCAAGAAGAAGGTCCCAAAATAAAGAGTTTATCAAGAAGATGAGGCTTTAACACAGTACGCTGGAGTAAACAGAAGCCACTTAAGCTGACCCACTTTGTTGTAAAAAATAAGGTGCAAATTTAAGTTACTTAGAAACCAGGCCTGGGAACTGCTGTTTAAAATCTGTTATGGTTATTGTTTAAGAAGTAACTAACTGTCCTTGTGCACTATGTAAAAAATGGTGTAAAAGCTGCTTTCAGCTGCAGCTCAGGGTTCCTCTAACCTTCGAATAGAGGAGCACCAGTATACTGGTGTTGTGGCCTGAGCTGCCACACGTTAGGCACCAAAAATGTCTAGAGCCGCACTATCAGTGTTGGAACCCGCACTGCCAAAAGCTTTGGGGGCTAAATTGTTAGAGCCCACACTGCCTCAAGCTGCTCCAGTCCATGGGTCAGGTTCAGTAAGAGAGAGAGTGAGGTCAGTCGTGAGGAATGGAGACCAGACAGAGTATGATTCAATCCCATTTATTCTTCAGTCTCTCTTCTTCTCTCCAAGTCCCTAGTTCCAATTCCCTAGTTCCCACCACCTAATCCTAGTTCCAGTGGCTAGTCTCTTTCCCGGTTGCAAGTTCTTTCTCCAAGCGCTAAGTGCCTAATGTCTAATGCCTAATTCTCTGTCTCCAGTGTCTAACCCTAATGTCTAATGCCTTTCCAAGTTCTTTTTACAAGTGCTAAGTGTCTAATACCTAATGTGCCTAATAACTACTCACTTCTTCTGTCTGCCTCTATCCTTTTATGTCTCTCTTCTAAGCCACACCCTTAAGTCATGCCCTTAGGTCTTGTCTCTAAATCTGATCTCTAAGTCATGCCCTTAAGTCTCACACACCCAAGGGAAGATCCTGGGTATCTAAAACAAGATGTTATCAGAGTGTGCTCAGCTGTTGTAGGCTATTGTAATCAAGTCTCTTGTCAGGGTACATGGCTCAAGTTGGCTGCAAGGGTGATAGCCTCTTCTGTGGCTCCCCACATACTGGTTGCCATCTTATCATCTTATAATCAATAAACCTCATGCTATTGCAGAAAATCCCATCTGTGAGTGTTTCTGAAGGAGCACGTCCCCTGTTTTTGGATCCATAAGTCCAACAATACTCATCCGAGATCCATGAACACCAGTCTTCTCCAGTATGCCTTCTGAGCAAGATGTAGAATTCTCAGTTCATCCTATAGCATGACAGCCTAAATGCTGCTTTCGTAATGGACTGAACATCTAACCCTGTAAGCCAGTCACAATTAAATGTTGTCCTTCTAAGAGTTGCCTTGGTGATGGCGTCTGTTCATATCAATAACCCTAACTAAGACAGAAGTTGGTACCAGGTGTGTGGTATTGCTGTGATAAGCCTGACCATGCTGTTATATAGAAGAATGTGAATTTTGAAAGTTTGGTTTTGAAAAGCAGTGGAATGCTTTAAATAGAGATCAACGATTAATGGCCTATCTTTGTAAGAATGTGGAGGAATTTGTTGCTAAGAGTGATTTGAACTCTGGGAGCCTGGCTCTGGATGTTTCAGAGGAGAAGGATTATAATATGTGACTGAGAGACTGGTTTTGTGATACTTGGTGTAGACTGTGGTTGCTCTTTGTCCTTGCCTAAAGAGTCTACCTGAGGCTAGGGAAAAGAGATTTACATTAATTTCATTGACAAAGGAAATCTCAACAAAGCACAGGAGAGACTTTGTTCTCTGGTTAAGTCTCATGATGAGCATTTTGGACAAGAATACAAGCATAGAAAAAATATAAAATGTATAGTCCAAGTAATAAAAGGACACCAGGAAGTGAAATGAAAGTGAATTTTGTATTCAAGGAGATAAACAGATTAAGGAAGTGGTGACTTTGTGGCAAGATTCCATCCAGCTAAGCATACTGTTAATGTGTTTGCCATTGACCAAGGAAGTATATGATATTAGGTGTTATTATTACTTGGTTATTATTTTCACTTGGATTTTATATCTGGAGTGAACTACAATCCAGAAATGAAAGACACAGGCTTTTGATCTGAATCTTGATGAACAGTGGCCATGAATAGCTTAGGTCTAGTCAAGTTAGTACATGCTTTGGCTCCTAATGTTTGTGTTAAGCAGATCTTTCAGTTTAATGCCAGCCTGGGACAGAGCAAGTTGTAGATGAAGAAAAGCTTAAATCCAACATTTCAGAAAGCTAAGGTTAGGAAGTGAGGAAACTGGAAAACAGAAAGCTGGTAATAAAATAAGTAGGCCATGTTCCAGGCCCAGTAAGCAGTGGAACTCAGTAGCTTCTGCCATCTGGCTCTGGCTATAGAGTCAAGAATAGAGGGCACTACTGGGACAATTGATGACTGTTAGCTTGAACTAAGAAATTAGAGGTAATTAAGAAGAGACCAACATCACTGAGGTGAAATCTTCTGGGAAGTGTTTTCTGAGAGTTCAAAAAAGCTATGTTCCAGAGAAAGTCAAGGTTGAACTTCGTATTTAGAAATGTATAGGAATCATCGAAGAAGTATTGGTTTTGAAGGTATAAAGACATCAGGGAGAACAGCCAAAATTTGAAACTGTGAGAGGCTAGGGAAGTCCATTGGTGAAGATACAGCCTTCATTGTAGTTGGTGACCTAGGACTCAAGGGGTTATGCAAAGAATCTGAGGCTTGGTATAGTGAAGAGTGTCTATGAGAGGCTATTGGTGAAGCCCAGTTGCAGCAGAAGACCCCAGTGTAGTAGAGATGCCACTACCATGAGATAACCAAGAACAGCAGCAGCAGTGAAGTAGTCCAACAGAGCCCAGAGTTCTACAGAGGGCCGAGCTTCAGATGTGATTCAAGCCCTTCAGAAGAGCCCAGAAGATCATGGGTAAATATGAGATATTTGAACAAAAAGCTATAATGTATAGGATGCCTTGGAGATCCCAAGATGTTCAAGATGCCAGAGTCATAGGATATCTGCTGAGGAAAGCTTCTAACAGGGAGTAGAACCAGCCTATGAGAAAGAAGTTTGTTGCAGTCAACAAAAATGAAGAAGAATTTGGAGATCTAAATATGGCTTTGCTATCAGATACAGAGATGCACAGTTTAAACTTTGCCCAGCTGTTTTTCTGTATAGCTTCGAGGTCTACAGTTAAGAGAGAGCATGAATCTCTGAAGACACTTTGAACGATGCACTTTTAACATTATGGAGACTGTTACACACTATTGCCACTTTTAAAGTTGGATTAAATGTATTTTGCATTATGATATATTTGGGTATAGCCCCCACAGACACATGTGTTTGAACAAGCCTATTAAGGTTAGTGAGGAGAATACATTGCATTGAATAGACTTCCCCCATGGAGTGGCACTATTAGGGAATGAATACATTGCATTGAATAGACTTCCCCCATGGAGTGGCACTATTAGGGAATGTGGCCTTGCTGCAGTTGGTGTGACCTTGTTGTAGGAAGTGTGTCACTGTGGGCACAGGCTTGAAGACCTTCATCGTAGCTCCCTGGAAGCAAATCTTTGGTTTGCCTTCAGAACAAGATGTAGAACTCTCAGCTCCTCCTACATCATGCCTGCCTGGATGCTGCTATGCTTCTACCTTGATAACAGACTGAATGTCTGAACCAGGAAGCCAGTCCCAATTAAATGTTGTCCTTCTAGTCCTTAAGAGTTCTGTTGGTCTGAAAAAAAAAGTGTTCTGTTGGTCATAGTGCCTGTTCAAAATAGTAAACCCTAACTACATCAATAGCTGAAGTCTGTACTATCTGATGTCATCCAATTGAGAGAATGCAATGTGGTGCCCAACGAAAAACTTCACTGCTACAGATTAGCATGTCAGGTGCCAGAAGATACATTGGACACTCCCAGAGGAGAAATGTAGTCATTCATATTACCAAGGCACAAGCCCTGTCTGTGATCTAACATAGTGACCTGCCTTTAAGATACACTGTTCAATAAGGCACCAATGTCATGGGTGTAACCAAACACTTTTCATTAGATTGAAGGTGTGCTTTCTGAGATGGAATACAAATGACACTAGAGTGGCCAAAACCCTGAGATTAGATAAGTCATGGTTAAATGGGGAAACTAAATATTGTTATATTCTAAGAGAAAAACACAGTAACAAGATTCTTAATGTATATTACGAGCAGCACTCAAAGCCCAGTAATTTGATTAATTTCCATCTGGAAAACATGCCTTGCAATTGTGAGAATAAATTGTAAAAATGAAATTTTAGGTCTCAACATGAAAGATTCTTAGGTTCAGAGTTTCAATTTACACTCAAGTGTTAGCTGTCTCTGGGGTGCATCCCAGGGACTTGAACTAACATTTCAAAAGAACAAAGGACCCAAGATAGAGGCAATAAAAGACCTGGGTAAACAGTCACTTAGATACAGATGTAAATGGTGATAGAGACTGGATGGAAACCAGGCTTGGGAAAGGATGTTTGAAATCTCTTTTATTGTCTAAGAAGCAATTAACTGCCTTTGTGAACTTTGTATATAAACCATCCTTTCTGGTCACTCATGGTTCCTCCTTCTCCCTTGACAGTGAAGGGCCCCGGTGCACCAGCTACTGTTATTCCACCTATTCATCTAATACATCTCATGTGATTGCAAGGATTCCCTTCCATGAGTATTACTGAGAGAGCGCTTCCCATGGGTTTGGATCCTTAGAACCCAACAGTTCTCTGAAGTGTCAATAAACATCTTAACAAGAAATGACTGAGCAGGGGAGAAAACAGACTAGAATTCTCTCTGCCAGGGGAAGGACGTGGAGAAGAGGAAGTATGGATCAACCACCTGCAAAGAGTCTAGGAGAGACAATAAGAAAACACTTAGAGCAGAGAAAGTCTGAAATGCAGTATCTCCATGATTTTGACCGGAAGCTTGGTAGATTAGAGCATTGAAATGAGTAATATTTCTCAGTAATTCTGCCCTTTAAGCATCTTAAATAAATAATTTAGTCCAGTCTAAGTTATTTGAGAGATAGCTAGGTAAGAAGCAAACTGTAACCCTCTTATTATAAAGGCACACACAGAGCTTTGCACCCAATAGTTGTTGTATTTCTACAAAATAAGCTCTATGAAATATTTGGAGGAAGGCGAGCCTGCATTTTTTTTCATTCTGATTTGTACTGGCTTTTTTCCTTGTTTCTGTTTGTTGGGGTAGTTTGTTATTGGTTTGTTTGTTTGTGTTACCTTTCCTTGGTGATTTTTATTTTGTTTTTGTTTTTTAGACAGAGAGAAGGAGAGACATAAAGAATATGAATTGTGTGACTGGTACATGGGGAGGATTTGGGAGGAGATGGAGAAAGGAAAACATGATCTAAATGTTTGCAGGAAAAAATTTAATAAAAATATGCAAAACAGATATTTTAATTCTAGGATCCCAAAATACACACGCCTGAAGACTCAGAATTGACTAGAAGCATCACAAGACAGTTCTTAGGACAATAAAACAAGGTGAGCCTGGTGGCCATTTCTGGCGATGCCAACAGGAAGGAGCTGAGGAACAGGTTCATCAGATGGTGACCAGCGTCATTTCTAGAACCCTGCCTGAAGAACATGAGGCAGAACACAAAGGGAACAAACAATACCCAGTGCCAATGCCTGCCAAGTATAATAAGGCTTGGTTAAGGGTCAAGTTATTGTACTTCACTGAATGTTATATTGTAACTAAAGATCTTCAAGTGGTAAAGTAATCAAAAAGCTTACAATTTTAAAGTGGAAAGAAAGAACATACAGTAAACATACAGGTCAATGAGTTACTGCTTTTTATCCACTGAATAGTAAATCATACATTAGTTGACTACATGACTAGAATTTAGAATAATATCTGTTTCCAATTCATCTTTTTATAAATTTATCTTTTAAATAATAATGCAAATAGTGGAGAGAGACAAAGGAAGTAAGATATTCACAGGCCACATGACTCTCTCTCTCTCTCTCTCTCTCTCTCTCTCTCTCTCTCTCTCTCTGTCTCTGTGTGTGTGTGTGTGTGTGTGTGTGTGTGTGTGTGTGTGTGTGTTTGTGAAAGAGAGAGACCACTTCCTAGGTTTTCTGTCCTAAGGCATTCCTTGACTTTGAGCTGGAGCCTGGCAATGATGTTGGCTCTCCCTCTGAAGGTGCACAAGCAGTGCATTAGAACATGTGCCAGAACTGAGAAAGCAGATGCACTCGGGCCCATGACCTTCACACAGAGACCAGGCCCAGGAACTCAGGGCTCTCCTTCCTCCTGTCTCTAACCTAGGAGTCAGCAGCAAACAATCCAGTCTTTCTACATACAAAGACAAA
>JANHMN010000021.1:46393608-46501883 GCA_030674055.1 Rhabdomys pumilio | reverse complement strand
TCTGAAGATAATCTGGCACTATTGCTCATACCAGTCAGGAAGAAGCTGGGCTCTATAATAGCTACCTTCACCCCAAAATAGGAGAGCTCCCTCCTGAAAGACAAACAGATGTCAAGGGCTTCAGAGGTCTTTTAGTGAGAACACCTTAATAATAGTACAGTTGCATGCCAACATGAGCCTGTGGTGAAGAAATGTCACACCTTTTGGATCTCAGAAGTGCAGGAAATGGCAAAGGATTTTGTGATAAGAGCATTGCCTCTGTGCTCTTATAGGTCACACTAAATAGTTTTTGTTTGTAGCTCACTTCCTTAAAACTAGACATTCTGGTCTATGGCACTGAATAAGTAACCCCTTTCTCCAAGGAGTGCAGACCATAGGATCCCAGTCCTTTTCTAAGTCACCTCCACCTTACTAATAATTTTCCATCTATCCCACATCTGTTCCAGGAAGTTATCAGGACATAACTCACTATATTCCTGCTGTTGTCTCCACAGAGCAACCTCATGCATCTAATTCACTCACCTTGGCAGGTTTCCTGTTTCAAGTCCCAAATGGCTTCCCTGGTTCTATTCCTTGGAAGGGTTGCATTGCCAGCAACAAAAAATAAATCGGATTCTGCACCCTCCAGTTCTCTACAAGTGTAACTCTGCCCACCTGGTGATCACACTCCTTTCATATTTGGCCTTTACATACTCCAAGGAGAATGCACCTATATATACAGGTTTCAGGTTCCAGGATTTCATGATTACTCTGATGCAGTCTAAACCTGCTACAGGACCTTCAACAAAGCTAATGACTAGCATGGTCAACACAAGTGACTGGCTATGGGAACCCCACAGGAAGTTCTTCTTTGAATCCTCTTTCATTCTCTTAGTTGCCATAGTGTTTAAGTCCTGATAGACTCACATAAGTTATGCTACAATGTGTTTATTGTAAAAGAAGGCCTGATATCTATCTAGAAAATTGAAAGAAATATTCACCACTGTAAAACAAAAAATATGCTTAGCATTTAGAGATAAGGATTCTGGATTAATGACCCAAAGGCCTCATGTTTCCAATCCTCTCTGAGTAATATCCCCCAATGCCCTTCCTCCTATTTAATAAAACAATATACATTCAATGAATGTCGAATTCATGTCCTTTTCTAGAGACACAGAAATGTGCTGTTCAGTGAAGGATTCATTGAGGAGAAGACGAGAGAGACACAGAATATGAGTGTCTTCTCATCAATGGGGACTTGAAGAGTGTGAGTAAATAAAACCCTCCCAAAGGTACCTTGGGGGAGCCTTTCACTTCCCGTACCTGAGGGAGTCTGAGAAGGCCTCGACACCATACTTGGAGATACAGTAACCTCCTGCAGCCAAAGACACTCGGCCCATGATGCTGGAGACATTGACCACGCGGCCCCTCGCCTTCCTCACTAAGGGCAGCATGCTCAGAGTCACCTCGATCATGCCCAACAGGTTCACATCCAGTACAGTTGCAAAGCTTTCTTTATTCACCCACTCATTTTGACCTGAGGCGATGACAATGCCAGCATTGTTGACCAGGCCCCAGAGTCCTGGGGACAGTGGGAAGAGACAGTCACACAACACAGGTTTAACTGTGAATGAAATGCACATTTAACATGATAAGACTACTTTGACAAGTGTTTACTGGACAACAGGATACAGTGAATAAGAGCAGGGTATCCACATGACCAGGGAACTCATTCCTGAGCCTGGTGGCGCACAGCATGGATACCATCATCCTCTAAGACTTCTTGGCACAGCTATCTACCTGGGAATCATCCAGCAGTCCCTTCTCACTTGATAGGTTTAAGAACAGATGATAGAAATGTGGCTCACCTTTATTAATCTGGAGACAATGAAAGTACATTTGGGTTTTACATGTTGATGCTCTCCTGGCAGAGATTTTATTCTTTTACGTTTTATGATGCTTTGAGTGGAAACAGCAGCCATTTGCTCCTATATTCAAATGCTTGGTACTGAGAGAGTGGCAATGCTTGAGAGGAATTAGGATGTGTGGCCCTCTTAGAGTAGGTGTGGCCTGTTAGATATGTGATTCACTAGGTGTGGGCTATCCCATAGTTCTCCTGCTGCTGGTCCCTGTCCCTAAGGAGATACAGATGGCAAAAGGCAAGCACAAGAACATAAGCATTGCTGGACAATGGTAGCGCATGCCTTTAATCCCAGCACTTGGGAGGCAGAGGCAGGAGGATTTCTGAGTTCGAGGCCGGCCTGGTCTACATAGTGAGTTCCAGGACAACCAAGGCTACAAAGAAAAACCCTGTCTTGAAAAACCAAAACAAAAAACAAACAAAAAAATGATAAGCATCACCAACCCACGGTACTTGGCATCATTAGAACCTAGTTCTCCCACACAAGAAAGCCCTGAATTCCCCATATTACTAGGAAAGCAAGATTCAGATTTAAAATCCCTTCTAATGATGATGATAGATGACTTTAAGAAGAACATAACACTCTCAAAGAATTTGAGGAGAACACGGGTAAACATGTAGAAGCCCTTAAAGTGGAAACAAAAATTCCTTAAAGAATTACAAGAGAACACAACCAAACAGGTGAAGGAATTGAACAAAACCATCCAGGACATAAAAATGGAAGTAGAAGCAATAAAGAAATCACAAAGGGAAACTACACTGGAGATTGAAAACCTAGGAAAGAAATCAGGAGTCATAAACACAAGCATTACCAACAGAATACGAGATAGAAGAGAGAATCTCAGGTGCAGAAGATACCATAGAAAATATTGACACAACTCTCAAAGAAAATGCTAAATGCAAAAAGTTCTTAACACAAAATATCCAGGAAATCCAGGACACAATGAGAAGACCAAACCTAAGGATACTAGATATAGATGAGAGTGAAGATTCCCAACTTAAAGGGTCAATAAATATCTTCAACAAAATTATAGAAGAAGACTTCCCTAATCTAAAGAACGAGATGCCCATAAACATACAAGAAGCCTATAGAACGCCAAATAGACTAGACCAGGAAAGAAATACCTCCCATCACATAATAATCAAAACACCAAGTGCACAAAACAAAGAAAAATATTAAATGCAGTAAGGGAAAAAGGTCAAGTAACATATAAAGGCAGACCTATCAGAAGTATACCAGACTTCTCATCAGATACTATAAAAGCTAGAAGATACTTGACAGATGTCATACAGACCCTAAGAAAACACAAATGCCAGCCCAGGCTACACTACCCAGCAAAACTCTCAATTACCATAGATGGAAAAACCAAGATATTCCACGACAAAACCAAATTTACACAATATCTTTCCACAAACCCAGCATTACAAAGGATAATAGTAGGAAAGCTTCAATACAAGGAGGGAAATTAACCCTAGAAAGAGCAAGAAAGTAACCCTCTTCCAACAAATCCAAAAGAAGATAGCCACACAAAGATAATGTCACCTCTAATAACAAAAATAACAGGAAGCAACAATCACTGTTCCTTAATATCTCTTAACATCAATGGACTCAATTCCCTTAAAAGACATAGGCTAATGGACATAACATAAACAGGACCCAGCATTTTGCTCCATGCGGGAAACCCACCTCAGTGCAAAGACAGACTCTACCTTAGAGTAAAAGGTTAGAAAACAATTTTTCAAGCAAATGGTCCTAAGAAACAAGCTGGAGTAGCCATTCTAAAATCTCCAGCCCAATAACACAAAGGGAGGGACTCATGGCTCCACCTGTATAGGTAGTTGAGGGTGGCCTTGCCAGGCATCAGTGGAAGTGGACAGCCTTGGTACCTGAGAGTTTGGATTCCCTAGTGTTGGGGAATTTCAAGAGCAGAGAGGTGGGAATGAGAGGATGGTAGGAGCACACCCTCATAGTAACTGGAAGAGGGGGGATGGGGTAAAGGGTCAGGTATCAATGGAAGTAGACGGCTTTGGTGCCTGAAAGTTTGGATTCCCTAATGTTGGGAAATTTGAGAGCAGGGAGGCGAAAATGGGAGGATGGTGGGAGCACACCCTCATAGAAACTCCCAGAATTATATGGATTAGACATGACAGAGGCAGGCTGCCAGAAGACTAGATTCCAGAATTCAAACAAACAATTATCTTGATACTAAAATTTGTTTTAAGAATTGTATATTGTAGAATACATAGCCTTGGTGTATCTTCTCATCAAGTGAGCTGAGCAGACCTGCTTGAACCTCTGATGTCCTGGAATTCGAGCTGGATGCAGTGAGAAAACAGTGTCAGAGGCTTATCAATTTACTCCTCCCCCCTGCCCCTCTTCTAATATCTCACCACCCATAATCAGCTTGAAGAGTTGGTGCCCCTATTCCCTGGACTTGGGGACTGAGGTGGTTAATATTGGGCTGTCTTTCTAGGGAAAAGTAGTGGTTTGGGTGGAACAGGGAGGATTAGCTAGGATTTATTGCATAACCATAACCTACTGGTAGAAATATGTACAATTGTTATTAAGATGAAGTTATAATTTCTTAAATGGTACAAAATTTACTTTGATTTCAGATTTAAGGTTTTCATTGATATGAGCTTCTTATTGATATAAAGTGAGATTAATATTGTTACTCTCATGGGCATTGTGCCTGTATAACACATTTAGGAATACAAGGCTTAGACCCAGTCCTTCTTTAACTTTTTTAACTAATTTGAGATGATTAGACTGTGAGTTAAGGGCCTATAGCAAATTAATTGCTTTGAGTTTATTGTTAGGGTATTTTCTATATTTTATTCAGAAATAGCTGAGAGCAGTTAACAGACAACAGTTCAGATTGCCTTACATGGATAGTTGGTTTTCAAAACATCAGAAATCCACAGAATTGACGTTACAAACATTTCTGTATTAATGTTCATTTTGATTAGAGAACTGTCTGCTCCTGACATCTTCCTGTTTTGGATTCTAAGAAGAAATTGAGCATCTTTGGAGTTATTCCAATTGTGGTGAGACATCCACTAGGCAAGAATTGCCTCTTTTCATCTACAGACAAATTACTGTCCAGAAAAGGACACACTTGCAGAATAGTCGACTGATTATATCTGCCAAGACAGAGTAATCAGCCCTTAATAATTCTACATCACTAGGTCTGTCAGATGATCCTGGGCCAGAAGGCTGAAGATCAGATGCTCCAATGTTCTGTAGTATAGGGACTGTCCAGGTGTTCAGTGCTCTCTATATATTGGCTGTTTTAGAAGCTATGCTTTGTGCTTCCCATAATTTGAGTTAACTTAGTCATTCTGGATTTCTGAAGGAGTTGAAAACTTAGTCTCATAGCCAATCCTTGCTATTTACTTTGAGAGAAAAGATTTTCAGCTGACGTTCATTCTAAAGCCAAGAAAAAAAAAAGCCAGGTTCAGAACTAAGTCTTTTATTTAGGAGAGATGACAGTTCTGCTTAGTCAACAAAATGATGAACTGGGTATTAGGTCTATCTTGCACCTTACTGACAAAAATTGGTATCGTTGTGCTCTAACTGTATTTTGAGAGAAAAGTTTTATTTTAGCAGGAAGGGTGATATGTAGGAGGAGCTAAGGTGGGAGGAGTAAGGAGAGGAAGAGGAGAAGTAAGGAGAGGAGGAGCTAGGTGATGAGAGAGAAAGAAGGAGGGGGGCCAGACATGGAGGCAGATGTTCGCATGTCTCCACCAATCAAAGATAGTTGATATATCTAGGTTGAGTATTAGGTTATACTTCTGGTTGATGTTGAGCATTACCAAACTTATAAAGCCTTTGGTTAACATTTAAAAAAATTGTATAAAAGCAAAAAGGACTAGGGGGCATGGGATAGGGGTTTTCTAGGGAGAAGAAATGGGGAAAGAGGATGGCATCTGAAATGTAAATAAAATATCCAATAAAAAAATATTACCAAGGCACAAGCCCTGTGTGTGATCTACCTCAGTGACCTGCCTTTAAGATATAATGTTCCATAAGGCAACAATGACATGGGTTTAACTAAACACTTTTCATTAGATTGAAGGTGTGCTTTCTGAGATGGAATCCATAATGATACTACTAGAGTGGCCAAGAACCTGAGACTCGATAAGTCATGGTTCTATTGGGGAAACTAAATATTATTATTATTCTAAGAGAACACACAGTAACAAGATTCTGAATGCATATTGCTAGCAGCACTCAAAGTTCAGTGACTTGATCAATCTCCATCCAGGAGAATGTGCCTTGCAATAGACAATAATTAACACAGAGACACACAATTGCCCAATGTGCAGAGAACGAGAGACTCTGGCACACTCAGTCCTAAAAGGGAAGTCTTCATCATGCCTCTCCCCTCAAGGCTCAGAGATCTATGTGGATGCGGAGGCAGAAACATGTTAAGAGCCAGAGGTAATGGGTGACTCCAAGGAGACTGTCTTCCAGACACAACAGGACTGCTGCTTACATAACTCACAGAGACTGTGGAAACACATGCAGCACTGAGGAGGGAAAATGGACACATTTTCTAACCGCTAAGCAAGAAGTCATTTGTGACTGAAAACTGCTGTCCAAGAGAAGTACCGTTTTCTGTACTGTAGTGTCAATGGTGTCTTGGAGGCAATTTATACACAAATAGTGGACAGAGACACAAAGGGTGAAGGACATTGATAGGCAGTGTACATGGGTGTGTGTGTGTGTGTGTGTGTGTGTAAGAGAGAGACCACTTCCTAGATTTTCTGACCTAAGGCATTTGTTGACTTTGACCTTAAGCATGACAATGATTATGGCTCTCCCTGTGAAGGTGCACAGGTAGTGCATAAGAACATGTTCCAGAATTGACAAAGCAGATGCACTGACCCATGACCTTCACACAGAAGCCAGACCCCAGGAACCCAGGGCTCTCCTTCCTCCTCGTTGTTTCCTACCTAGGAATCAGCAGCCAACAATCTTTCTACATACAAAGACAAAGAGGACAGAGAATAATTTGCACATAAAACTTCCTGAGGCAGCAGCTGATAAAAGAATACAGACCTTGGAGGCTTCAGTGTAGAGGTAAGCATACAGACTGATATGTTAGAGAGCGGCAGAGTCTGCAGTGACTCCAACTCTAATCTGACCACACCAGGAATAGTTTCAGGACTACACAGTCCTTCCCTTCACTCACTGAGAGAAAACCAACAATAGGGACAGGAATCTCAACGGTACCTCTGTTCCCAATACGCTCCTTCACCCACTGAGTGGCTGCCACAATACTCTCTGTCTTGGTGACATCAAGGATCACTGTCTCCAGCCTCTCAGATGTCTTGCTCCTCAGCTGCTCTGCTCCCTTCTCCGTCAGACATGCAGCCAGCACCTTCATTCCTCTCCTATCCAGCTGTCTGGCCAGCAGGTTCCCAAAGCCTGAGTCACAGCCTGTGATGAAGACATACTTGTCATGGAGATGGCTCACCACCTGCCTCTCCCTGAAAAAGCGCAGGAGTGTCCACAGGCCCACCAGTGCCACCAAGTAGAGCCACATGGCTTGTAGAAGTCAAGTAGAGTGAGAAATACTCTGAGTCAAAATGAACCTGGCACCTGCTCACTCAGGCAGGGGTAGACTTTGAGGACTTCAGCCTTTTTGGTGAACTTTTCTGCATTTCTTTTCTACATTAAGTATTGATGCCTCGAATTTCTGGTCTTTGAACAGCCTTTGAACTGAAAAGATATAATGCCCTTTTGCTCTCCCTATGTTGCTGCCAAATAAAATACCACTGACTGTGTCCTGGCCTGAGCTGCCCCACGCATGGGGGCCAAAATGTACCAGACTGCTCTGCTGCTCTGGTCTGTGGGTCAGAGTCTAGCAAGAGAGAGAGTGAGGGGAAGAAGGGAAAGAGACACGAAGAATAGAGACAAACCAGGGTGTGTAGTCAAGTCTCGTTTACTGTGTCCCATTAACTCCCTTGCAAGAAATCCTGGGTATTTATAAGCACAAGCAGGAGAACACATCTGAAGACACTTTACCACGTGCACCATGCAGCTGGGGTCACTAAACAGCAAAACAAGATATGTTGGACAAACAAGATGTTTGGTAGAGTGTGCTCAGCTGTTGTAGGCTGTTGAAAAACAAGTCTTTTATCAGGGTATATGGCTTGGGATGGCTGCAAAGTTGATAGCCGCTTTCTGCTAAAAGTTGGCTCCCAACAGGTTCCCCCTCTTAATTTTTTTTTCAAAAGGGAAGGCTGGGAAAACTTATGGAAACCGTGCCAGTCTTAGGTCAGAACAAATGACCCCAGCCTCCCTTAAGACGGTGATGCCTCCCAGAGTTGGGGACAATGGTCTTCAAGTGTTCTCTTACCCGTCATTGACTATTTGGATTAGAGCATAAGGTAAGGGTTAATCCTCGTCAGTTTTGATGACAGAGGTTTCAGAGTCCCCTACTTCCAGCCTGTAATAAAGGACCTGTATGGGTTTCATTTGAATCTCATCTATCTGTTCTCGTACAAAAGCCAACAGTTTGTTAAACAGCATGAACCCGAGAAACAAGAGACTTAATGCCTAAATGGTTAGTATAAAAGCAACACTCTTTTTTAAGGGCAACACACAAAAATACAGAACTGATCATAGCTTTGATCTTAATAAAACAAGTAAGGAAATCCCTGTCCCTGCTCAATCAATCTCAAACCCAAAAAACAACTATAATAACTGTGGTAATGGACTTAAACAATGTTCCCCACTAAAACAAAAGTCAGGGAACCAAGAGTCCAATTGAGCCATCCTGGAGATGCGGGTGGTGATGTCTCCTTCAGCATTAAGAACTTCTCAATTCAGGTTTGATCGTTGATCTATTCCAGTTTGAAGGCAATTGTGAAACATCTTCATGTTTCCTTCATATTTCCTGCAAAGAAAACATATGCTTCTCAGGGGGATTTTCCTCCCTGGATTTGTTGTTGTTGTCTATTTGTTTAATCAATCTCTCTGGCAGCCAGCGTGCGGCATCTGCAGTTTGGGGATATATTCAAACAGAACCTCTTCCCCAGATGAGCACTGGATCTGGCCCATCCAGGATCCAGCTAATGGGTGTTTCCAGAGATCTGTTACAAAATTCATTTTGGTATCAGGATGCCAGAATCTATCTGCAGCAGATATTCCTTCAGAATCCAAAGTTTAAAAATAAAAAAATAAATAAATAAAAGAGAGAAAGAGCACATGATGAAGAATATTTCTGGGGAGATCCCTTGGTAGGATATCATTCTCCTTTTTTTAATTTTTTCAAATTGACATTTCATGGTTTGATGTGCCCTTTCTACCATACCTTGGCCCTGTGGATTATATGGAATACCCGTTTAATGTAGTATTCCCAATTTTTCACAAAATTGGTGGAAACTGGAGCATGTATAATCTGGGCCATTGTCAATCTTTATCTGTTTAGGCACACCCAATACAGCAATTGTAGCAAGCATATGAGTGATCACATGCTTGCTTGCTTCTCCAGTTTGTAATGTCGCATAAACGAAACCACTGTATGTATCTACACATACATGCATATATTTTTGCTTGCCAAATCCATTATAATGAGTAACATCCATTTGCCAGAGACTGTTTGGTATCAGTCCCTTGGGTTTACATCCAAATGAGGAACTGGTAAAAGTTTAACACATGATTGGCATTGTTTGACAATTTGTCTGGCTTGTTCTCTGGTAATTTTAAACATAACTTTTAAAGTTTTAGAATTAAGGTGATGTAACTCATGAGCCTTTATGGCCTGATCCAAATTAGATGGTGAATCTGATAAAGTCACTGCAGCTACATGAGTAGCTAGGTCTGTCTTGGTGTTTCCTTCAGAGAGAGGACATGGTAGCCCAGGGTGGGCTCTCAGGTGTCCTATAAAGAATTTACACTTTCTCCTCAAAATTAATTGTTGGCACTGTAAAAACAAATCAGCTGCTTCTGAGGAATGCTTTATTTGTGCAGCAGTTTCTAACAGAGGGATAGACTGAGCTATATATGAGCTATCTGTGTAAATATTAATGGTTTGATTTGGAAATGCTTGAAACACATCGATATCAACATGTAATTCAACCAATTGAGCTGACACAGATGATGTGGCAAAGGAGATTACTTGATCTTGAAAGGCATAAGCAGCTGTTCCTGATGAGGAACCATCAGTGAAAACTATCATTGCTTCCTTGATAAGTGCATGTGCAGTACAAGTTGTAAAAACAATTGCATGGCTATTACAAAACTGAACCAATTTATCTGGTGGATAATGATTATCTATCTGACAACCAAATGAGGCACATGCAACAGGCCAAGCTTCAGAACTCTGCATAAGCCAATCAACCTGATGCTTTGTATAGGGTTGTACTATGACATCAGGATCTTTTCCAAAATATTTTTTGACTGTTATCTCTGCCTAACATAATCATATCTGCTACAGCTGCATAGTATGGATAAAGAATCTTCTTAGTGGATGAGGGAAGATGAACCCCTAATATGGGTGCAGTTTGCCAAAATACTGCAATAGGAGTTAGTGTTAAAAAATAAGAAAATATAAAGGCTTAGAATAATTAATATGAGTTACAAATTAGAATAAAATAGCATTCTCTACCTCTTGTAAGGCTTTTCTATACTCCTCCATTAGAGTCCTCTCAGACTTAGGGTCAAGATCTCCTCTAATAATCTCAAACAGGGGCTTCAATTCTCCTATCATAGTTTCAAATACAATCGTAGCCAATTAATGTCTCCCAATAGTTTTTGAAAATCATTAAGTGTCTTAAGGGAATCAGTCTTCAGTGTGGCCTTACTATTAATAATATGCAAACCATTAATCTGAAATCCTAAATAAGTATATGGATCTTATAATTGTACCTTTTCTGGTGCTATTTGTAACCCTGCAGTCTGTAAAGCTGTTATAAGATCATCAAAGCACTGAAGTATTTGTTTTCCATCTTTCCCTGCTATTAAAATATCATCCATGGAATGAATCATGCAGATTTGCTTCCACATAGTTCTAACATCCTCTATGATGGAAGCCACAAACTTTTGGAACAAGGTAGGACTGTTAGCCATACCCTGAGGCAAGACCTTCCATTGATATCTTTTCATAGGTTCTCTAAGATTTATAGAGGGAACACTGAAAGCAAAGTGCTTTCTATCATTAGGACGCAAGGGGATAGTAAAAAAAAAAAAACAAAGCAGTCTTTTAAATCTATAACTATTTTACAATAGCCTAAAGGTATGGCAACCAGTGTGGGCAGCCCAGGTTGTAAGGTTCCCCATTCTAATCATGGTCATGTTAACAGCCCTCAAGTCTTGCAACAATCTCCACTTTCCTGACTTTTTGCTAATGACAAATATTGGGGTATTCCAGGAAGAGTTACTCTCTTCTAAATGTCCTGCCTGTAATTGCTCCTGCACTAGCAACTGGGCAGCTTGTAATTTTTTGGTGGCTAGGGACGACTGATCCACCCAGACGGGTGAGTCCCCCTTCCAGGTGATGGGATCCGCACAACGCCATAGGGGTGCTGCTGAATCAGTAGCCCCCATCAAAAATACCATAAGCCTCTTTTTTCATTGTTACCATAAACCTCAATAGGTTGAGTAATTCCATCTTCACTTTATCCTAATCCTTTCTCCTAGGAAAATCCAGAGTTTATCATTTGAGCAGTGATTACTTCATTAGGGCTGCACATAATCAATCCCAACTGGGATAACAGATCTCGGCCCCAGAGATTAATGGGAAGGCCTGAGATGACATAGGGTTGTATATTTCCTATACTTCCTTCTTTATCTTTCCACATCAGCACATTAGAGCTTTGCTGTGGATTTTGACTTTGGCCAATACCCCTTAAGTTGGTTAAGGTTGGGGTCAGAGGCCAGGTGGCAGGCCAATCACTTTGTTTTAGAATAGTCACATCAGCTCCTGTGTCAACCAAGCCTTGGAATGCCTTTCCATCCAGCCATAGTGTCATCATAGGTTTTTGTTTAACTATAGGATGTATCCAGTATGCATCAAAGAAACCAAAGCCTTGATCCCCTATCTTAGGATTCTTACATTTCTGATTAGTAGAGAACAATGGAAGTAACAATAGTTGAGCTATCCTTCTTCCTGTGGGAATGGTAACTATATTCTAAATTACCTGTGCCATTATCTTAATCTCACCTTGATAATCATTGTCTATAACTCCAGGAAAAATTTGTAGTCCCTGCATAGTAGTACTGCTTCTTCCCACTATCAGGCCAGACACATTTGGATAGAATGGTCCAAACACTCCAGTGGGTAAGGCCTGAGGTCCCATTTCTGGGGTTAATACTGTGTGGATGGTTTAACTGAGGTCCAGTCCTGCACTTCCTGGTGTTGCTCAACTAAGTTCAGAAAGGGATTGGTGTTTGCTGGTATGAAACTGACTGCTCCATAAGCCTGTTTTGGCTTGTGTCGGTTCGGGGCCTGGAACTGGCCCCTGTTCCCGTTTCCTTGTGCTCCATCTGTTCTGGACCTACACTCACTAGCCCAATGCCTTCCACATTTGCAAAGTGGGCAGAACCCAGGCAGTTTTCTGGGCTGTCTCTGGTTTAACTCATTTTTTACCTTGCAATCTCTTGCAAAGTGTCTAGGCTTGCCACATTTAAAACACACCTTTCTGTCTCTACTTGCCAAAAAATTCTCTTACAGATTGTCCTTGCATCCTATGTCCGCCATAGCTAAGTCCTGTTGGTAGGAGGGCCCTATGTCAGAACAGAATCTGATATACCCTGTAAGGTCTGTCTTTTTCCTGTAGGGTCTAATGGCAGCTTTACAGGCAGAATTGGCATTTTCATATGCAAGTTGTTTCACATAATCTACACTTTGCTCTGCATTACCAAAAATCCTCCCTGCTGTTGTCATTAATCTATGAACAAAGTCAGAAAATTGCTCATCAGGGCCTTGCCTGATGGCCGTTAAAGATACACCAGGGTCTCCCCTTTACCGGGAATTTACACCAAGCCTTCATGGCTGCATTTTGAATTTGAGTGAATAAGCCTGGATCGTATTGCATCTGGTTATCACTAGAATCAAATTACCCTTCTCCTACTAAGGCATCAAAGGACCAACCATTGCCTGCCTGAATGTTTCTCCTAGCTGTCTCTTTACAATTCTCATGATATTCTGATTTCCAAATAAGATGGTCACCACCACTAAGAACTGCTCTCACTAAAGTATTCCAATCACCAGGAGCCAGCCACTCCTCTGTGGCAGACTCTAAAATTACAAGAGTAAAGGGAGCAGTGGCACCGTATTGTGATACTGCATTTTTTAATTCTTTAATAATTTGAAAATTAATCCCTGTGTGATGTCTCCAAGCAACCCCTTGAGTGTCTCTGGTCTCTGATACAGGAAAAGCCTCAGCCTGTCCCTCCTCTGGCAGATCTGTAGCTGAACTAAAGCTAGAGGATAGAAACTGCCTTTGGACTCCGGGTTGAGGAATGCAAGGAATCAGGGGATTTTCACAGTTGGCCTCTCGAGACCTCTTCCCTGTCCTTAATTTTTGTAGCTAATTAATTAAGTCCTGATACTCTTTTTCTAACTCTATTAGTTGTTTAAGAATAGAAATTTGTCCTGTAACTTCTTTCTGGGATCTACAACCACTGTCTCCACAGCGGGATCCTCTAGAGGTGGAGGTGCACAGGGAGAGGGGTTTTGGGAAGAGGGCCAGTCAAGGTCATAATATTTGACTGCTTCTTCCTCTAGGTCAGCACAATCTGGCTCTGACAAATTGTCATCAAACTTTGGTTGAATTTTGGATTCTAATTTCGGACATATACATTTCTTTTTATTTTGAACATGAAGGACAGCATTCAAACAATGAAACAAAACCAGACAATTAACACACATGAGCATCAAACAACAAAACAAAAACAGAGAGCTGAGTTCAGGCTGACTTATTTCTTGCCCCATTTTTATTATCATGACTTACTTTTCTCAACACAGCAGATTCGTGATCATCTTCTGAATTTTTGTTCGACCTTTCTTCCAGTAATGTCCCTCACTGGGTCTCTTGTTCTTGCTGCTTCTCATTAAGCGCCAAAATGTCCCAGCCCGAGCTGCCCCATGCTTGGTGGCCAAAATGTCCCGGACCGCTCTGCTGCTCTGGTTCAGGGGTCAGGGTATAGCAAGAGAGAGAGAGTGGGGATAAAGGGGAAGAGACTCGAAGAATGGAGACAAGACAGAGGTTCTGATCAAGTCTCAAGTCTCGTTTATTGTCTCTCTCATTGAAGGGAAGTCCGGGTTATTTATAGGCTTTTGCCATGTGCCTTGTAGGCTCGTGGATACCAGGTGCACCTTGCAGCTGGGGTCACTAAACAGCAAAACAAGATATGTGGGATTAACAAAATGTTTGTCAGAGTGTGTTCAGCTGTTGTAGGCTGTTGAAAAACGAGTCTCTTGTCAGGGTATATGGTTCAAGATGGCTGCAAAGTTGATAGCTGCTTTCTTCTAAAAGTCGCCTCCCAACATGACTGTCCAATAACACAGACCCATTGTCTTATGATCTTTGCTTCCAGGACCCATGTTGGAATACATATGTATCTCATTACAGAGATCCCATGGTTCAGTCTTAGGCTCTCCTTGGGTCTCTGCATCTTGCCACAAACCAGAACGTTGTGAACATAATGAGAATCTATTGGTGACCTGCAGTTGGAATCAGCACAACTTACAGAGAAGACAGGAAGAGCTGGTGCCTTCCTAATTCATCAGCTCCTGGGAAGACAGAGGGGCAGGCCCCAAACATGGAAGGCTGACCTCAACGGAACAAAAGGTGATGGGGCTGAGTCCTCAGACACATCATAACTCACAGAGATGATTTGGGGAAGGAAATGAATTTACTCTTTCAAGTGACTTTTCTCCTGGCTCCCTGTATTAAAGCAGATATTAGAACAGACTTCTTGAGCTGTGACCTCCATGACTGCTCCTGGCTCACCTGAGCCAGGATTTCTTACTTAATTTCCCAGCAAACCTTATGCAGAGCCTCAGAAACAGTGTGTGGAGATTTTTGTATGGATCCTGGTCTGAGGAATGCCTGACTGACTCTCTGATTTTAGCTTTAAATAAACCTGATGCCTTCCTTCAGAAATGATTTTACAATTCCCTTACCTGACACTTCCACAACTTTCTGTTCTAATCTGTAAAAAATTACACTGGCCTTGTGCTCTCAAGAACCATGTTTCTATCAGATATTACCCCAATATAGGATAGATTTCACCTCTTCCTTAAGGCCTGGGTCTTCTTTATCAGTGATGAGGGAACTATGAATTTGGGCCTGGGCCACTCTCTATCCAAGGGCGAAGTTGCTCCTCCATCTGCTCTGCTTTTGCCCTGCTCTTCTTTCTCCCCTGTGCCTGTTCTGTATGCTGTATGGCTGCTATTCCTTGTCCTCCAGCCTCCACTCCTGTCCCTCTGCCTGCTTAGGCAGAAGCTAACTTCTTCTAGGACACTCTTCATGTGGCTGTTAGCACTCAAATATTTCTTAGAATCCTATCTCTGAATTGCATCTTGCAAAAGGTGGTACTGGGCTTTGTTGACCAAAGGATCTTGTATTGCTACAAGGGCAAGGTCTCTAGAGCCATCCTTCTATGGTCATTTCCCAATCCTCTCTTCTACACTTCTTTCCATATCAACCCTGACAGTAATGGGCACTCATGTTGGATCAAGGCATTCTGTAACACAGCAGGGTCTAAATCTGGCCCTGGAATTTCTGGATAAAGTCAGAGAGAATAGGAAAGTGAATGTGACTATGGCAGGAGCCATGGGGTTGAAGAGAAAGCATCATAGACAACTCCCTGATTCATAAAGGTTCTCTCAGTCCATCCATCCCTCCTGAGATTCTCACACAAGCCAAATAACAGTGCCCAACTGCTTCTCTTCCCTGTCCTGGTTAGGGTGTGCTTGTACCATTCCAGGCCAGATCCTGTCAATATCCAACACTGTAGCTCTTGTGATCTCTGGACTGCTCTGGTCTGCTGAGGTAAATAAGAACCGAGCCCTCTATACAGAGTCCAGTTACACAAATGTGTAAGCACTTCCTCCCAAAAGGCAATGTAGAGAATGTGAGTATGTGTCACTCCCTGGGCTAGGCATACTCAAACCACCACAGCCTCCAAAACTCCATTACAGGATTTGCTCAAGGCTACTAGCTGCTCTTTAAACCTGATTGTAAGGCTATTTAGCTTTGATGGTTTAAATACACTAGCCCAGAGATTGGCACTATTAGGAGATATGACCCTGTTGGAAGAAGAGTATCACTGTGGGCCTAGGCTTTAAGATACTCATCCTAGGTCCTTAGAACCCAGTCTTCTCCTGTTTGTCTTTTGAACAAGATGTAGAACTCTCAGCTCATCCTACAACCTGCCAGCCTAGATGCTGCCACGGTCCCGCCTTCATAATGGACTGAACATCTGACCCTGTAAGCCAGCCCCAACTTAATGTAACTTCTATGTGTTACCTTGGTCACAGTGTCTGTTGTACTTTGTGCAGTAGCTGGACTTGGTAATGTGTACAACCACCCAGATGGTACTGGTTTAGAGGGTATAAAGGGGTCATAGAGAATCACTCAGTTTTGGCACTGTGAGAGGCTAGAGTAGGCCATTGGTAAAGGTACAGCCTCAATTGCTGTTGATGGCCCAGGACTGAATGGGTCATGAAATGAAGTCAAGGCTTGGCATGATGAAGCGAACCTATGAGAGGCTGTTGGTAAAGCCTTGTTGCAGTAGAAGACACCAATGTATTAGAGATGCCAGTACCATAGGATGATCACCAAGAACAGCAGCAACAGTGGAGTAGAGTCAACCAGAACCTAGAATTCTATAGAGGGCATAGCTTCAGATGTGACTCAACCCCTTAAGAAGAGCCCAGAAGATCATGGATGAGTCTGAGACATTGGAACAAAGAGGTTTGATGTTGAAGTTACCTTGGGGACCCCAAGATGTTCAAAATGATTCATAGGATATTTGCTGAGGAAAGCCGCTAACAGGGAGTAGAACCAGCCCAGGAGAAAGAAGTTTGTTGCAGTAAAAAAAGATGAAGAAGGATTTGGAGATCTGAAGATGGCTTTAATATCAGATACAGAGATGCACAGTTTGATGTTTGTCCACCTTTTTTCCTATATAGCTTCGAGGTCTACAGTTAAGAGAGAGCATGAATCTCAGAAGACACTTTGAACTATGGATTTTTAATGTTATGGAAACTGTTACACAGTATTGCCACTTTTGAAGTTGGATTAAATGTATTTTGCTTTATGACATGTTTAGGTATGGCCCCCACACTCATGTGTTTGAACAAGCCTATGGACATTTTGGAGGAAAATGCAGTGCTTTGAATAGGTTTGACCCAGTGAGTGGCACTATTAGGGGATGTAGCCTTGCTGCAGTAGGTATGGCCTTGTTATAGGAAGTGTGTCACTGTGAGTATAGGCTTTAATACCCACATCCTAGCTCCCTGGAAGCCAATCTTCTTTGGTTTGCCTTCACAACAAGATGTAGAACTCTCAGCTCCTCTTGTATCATGCCTGCCTGGATGCTGCCATGTTTCCTTCTTGATAATAATGGGCAGAATGTCTGAATCTGTAAGCCAGTTTCAATTAAATATTGTTCTTCTAAGAGTTGCCTTGGCCATGGTGTCTGTTCACAACAGTAAAATCCTAAGTAAGTCAACAGCTGAAGTCCATACTGTCTGATGTCATCCAACTGAGAGAAGGCAAGCTGGTGCCCAACTAAAACCTTCACTGCTATTGATTAGCATTCAAGTGCCAGAAGATACACTGGACACTCCTAAAGGAAAGAGGCAATCATTTCTATTATCCAACCTCAAGCCCTATTATCTTCCACAGTGACCTGTTTTTAAGGTATATGGTGTGATAAAGACATCAATGTCATGGGGGTAACTAAATACTTTTCAATTGATTGAAGGTGTTATTTCTGAGATGGAATCCATAATGACACTATTAGAGTGGCCAAGAGCCTCAGACTAGATAAGTCATGGTTCTATGGGAAAATTAATATTATTATTATTCTAAGGGAACACACAGTAACAAGACTCTTAATGCATATTGTTAGTGAGCTCAAAGTCCAGTGACTTGATGAATCTCCATCCAGGAGAATGTGCCTTGTAATAGACAAGAATTAACACAGAGGCACACAAGTGGCCAATGTGCAGAGAATGAGAGACTCTGGCAAACTCAGTCCTAAAAGGGAAGTCATCATGTCTCTCCCCTCAAGGCTCAGAGATCTATGTGGATGAGGAGGCAGAAACATTTTAAGAGCCAGAGGTGATAGGTGACTCCAAGAAAACTGTCTTCCATACACATCAGGAGTGTTGAACACATGAACATGAACACATGAACACATAGTCACATGAACACATAGAGATTTTGGCAACACATATAACACCTGCACAGTCTCAAGGTGACAGTGACCCAGCACTGAGGAAGGAAAGTGGACACGTGGTCTAACCTCTAAGCAAGAAGCTATTTGTAACTGTTAACTGCTGTCTAAAAAGAGAATGGTTTTCTGCACTTATTCATTCTTATTGTGAATGGTGTCTTGAGGCATTTTATTGTGCACTGTGTAAAGATTCAAATGCTGATTACTGTGTCCACTCCATCTGGTTACAAACAATCCTTATTCAGAGAATATCCACGTGCAATCTTGTGTAAACAACAGCTTTCCAATTGTTCCCTGAAGTGTCAATAAAGTCCTTAACAACCAATGACTGAGCAGGGGAGACAACATGGCTGAAGAAGAAAGATGGACTAGCCACCTGCAGAGAGTCTAGGAGACACTATAAAAAAAAATTAAAAAAAACACCTGGAGCAGAGAAAGTCTTAATGCAATATCTCTGTAATATATACAATTGATTTGCTTAGAAGATTTAAATAGAATAATACTGGTCAGTAATTCTGCCCTTTAAGCATGTTAAATAAATAACTTAGTCCAGTCTCAGTTATTTGAGAGCTATCAGGGTATGAAGCAAAATATAACACTCTTATTAAAAAGGCATTCACTGAGCCTCATACTCAAGAGTGCTTGTGTCTCCACAAAATAAACTGTGAATTTTTGGGAGGAAAGGGGACCCTGAATTTTTTTCATCTTGTTTTGTGCTGGGTTTTTTACTTGTTTCTTATTGTTTGTTTTTGTTATTTTTTTTGGTTATTTATGTTACTTTTCCTTAGTGGTTTTATTTAGTTTTTGTCTTTCAGACATATAGAAGGAGAGACAAAGAGAATATGAACTTGAATACTGGGGCATGGTGAGGATTTGTGAGGAAGTGGAGAAAGGCAAACATAATCCAAATGTTTGCATGAATCAATTTAACAAAAATATGCACAACAGATATTTTAATACTAGGATTCAAAATATACATTCTTGAAGACTCAGAATGGACTAGAAGTATCACAAGACAGTTCTTGGGACAGTGAAACAAACTGAGCGTGGTGGCCAATTCTGGCAATGCCAACAGGAAGGAGCTGAGGAACAAGTTCATCAGATGGTGACCAGCTCCATATCTAGAACCCTGCTTCAAAAACATGAGTCAGAAGAACACAAAGGAACCAAACAATACCCAATGCCAATGCCTGCTAAGTTTAATGATAAGGTTTGGTTAAGGGTCAAGTTATTTTAATTCATTGCATATTCTTATTGTAAAAATGTTCTATAAATGTTAATATTGCTCACCTTTTTGAAGTGGAAAGAATGTATATATATTAAACATATAGGTCAAATGTTAACTGATTTTGTCCACTGAATAGTAATCTGTATGCTATTTGTAGTTTAACATGACTAGAATTTAGAACAATAACTGTTTTACTTTACATCTTCATAAATTTATTCTTTAAAAAAAATAAAACAATTGCTGGAGAGTGAGCAAGGGAGAATGACATGGAAAGGCAGAGAAAGACAGAGAGAGAAAAAGAGAGAAAGTTTCTGAGTGAAATAGAAATGACGTTCTATCTTTTTCTGACCTGAGACGTTTCTTGACATGAGGGGAAGCCTGGCAATGATGTTGACTCTCCCTCTGAAGGTGCACAGGCAGTGCATTAAAACATGTGCCAGAACTGAGAAAGCTGATGTACTCGGGTAAATGACCTTCACACAGAGACCAGGTCACAGGACACCAGGGCTCTCATTCCTCCTCACTGTCTCTAACCTAGGACACAGAAGCCAACAATCCAGTCTTTCTGTATACAAACACAAAGAAGACAGAGAATAATTTGCACATCAAATCTTCAAAAGGCACCAGCTGATTAAGATTACACAGCCTGACTGAGCAGATCCCAGGTGGCAGCTCTATCCCCAATCTCTCAGAACCCAGAGGAAGTGGGGCTTCCAGGTGCTCTAACCCTGGCATTATCTTAGGTAAGGAGAAAGCAACACCTGCCCCAAACAGGGAGTAACCTGAACCCACTAAGATCCAGGAAGTCACTCCTGGCCTGAGCAGATTTTGGGCCTCAGCTCTTACCCCAGTAGCAACACACACTCCACACAGTTTTGATAAAACCAAGATAATAGGAAAGACAGGCTCCAGTCACAGACAGGGCAGGTAGCACTAAGGAGATACAGATGGCAAAAGGCAAGCGCAAGAACATAAGCATCAGCAACCCAGGGTACTTGGCATCATTAGAATCTAGTTCTCCCACACAAGAAAGGCCTGAATTCCCCATATTACTAGGAAAGCAAGATTCAGATTTAAAATCCCTTCTAATGATGATGATAGAGGACTTTAAGGACATAAATAACACTCTCAAAGAATTTGAGGAGAACACAGGTAAACAGGTAGAAGGCCTTAAAGTGGAAACACAAAAATCCCTTAAGGAATAACAAGAGAATACAACCAAACAGGTGAAGGAATTGAACAAAACCATTCAGGACATAAAAATGGAAGTAGAAACAATCAAGAAATCACAAAAGGAGACTACCCTGGAGATAAAAAACCTAGGAAAGAAATCAGGAGTCATAGACACAAGAATCACCAACAGAATACAAGAGATAGAAGAGAGAATCTCAGGTGCAGAAAATACCATAGAAAATATTGACACAACTCTCAAAGAAAATGCAAAATGCAAAAAGTTCTTGACACAAAATATCCAGGAAATCCAGAACACAATGAGGAGACCAAACCTAAGGATACTAGGTAGAGATGACAGTGAAGATTCCCAACTTAAAGGGTCAATAAATATCTTCAACAAAATTATAGAAGAAAACTTCCCCAATCTAAAGAACAAGATGCCCATAAACATACAAGAAGCCTATAGAACACCAAATAGACTAGACCAGGAAAGAAATACCTCCTGTCACATAATAATCAAAGCAGGCTCTTCCAGAAATGTTGCAGGCAGCGTGGGATCACTTACAAGACACTACCTGCTGATTGTGAATTGTTCTGTCTCATTATGATGCTCTTGAGCCTCTCCCCATGCTTAGAGCTGTAGATCTGTTCTGGGAGCTGCCCTTTCCCCTGTGGATCAGGTTTGATGCTATACAGCCGACTGAGATGGTCCAGCCTCCTGAGCAGTGCCCTCATAGTCTACAATGTGCAGAGATGCTATTGGATTGCTACAGTGTGATTAATGTAGTGATGAAGACAATGAGGCTACACATTACAAGTTCATGGTAATGAACTTTTGTCTTAGTCAGGGTCTCTATTCCTGCACAAACATCATGACCAAGAAGCAAGTTGGGTTGGAAAGGGTTTATTCAGCTTACATTTCCACGTTGCTGTTCATCACCAAATGAAGTCAGGTCTGGAACTCAAGCAGGTCAGAAAGCAGGAACTGATGCAGAGGCCATGGAGGGATGTTACTTACTGGCTTACATCCCCTGGCTTGCTCAGCTTGCTTTCTTATAGAACCCAAAACTACCAAACCAGGGATGGGACCACCCACAAGGGGCTTGCCTCCTTTGATTACTAATTGAGAAAATGCCTTACAGCTGGATGTCATAAAGGCATTTTCTCAACTAAAGCTCCTTTCACTGTGATAATCCAGCTTGTGTCAAGTTGACACAAAACCAGCCAGTACAATTGACCCCTTATCAACTTGACACACAAACACATTACTATTAAGCCTCAAACGTAACTTTCTTTTTCATCCTTAAGATCTAAATAACTTTAAAAGTCCCACAGTCTTTGCAAAGTCTTACATATTAAAATTTTTTATCCCTTTAAAATATCCACTCTCTTTTAAAATTCAAAGTCTTTTTACAATTAAAAGTTTCATAACTGTGGGCTCCACTAAAATACTTTCTTCCTTTAAGAAGGACAAATATCAGGGCACAGTCACAATCAAAATCAAAATTAAAATTAAAATCAAAATCAAACCAGCCAATGTCCAGGATCAAACTCATTATCTTCTGGGCTCCTGCAAGGGCTTGTGTCACTCACTTCTCCAGCCTTGCTCTTTGAAGCACATACCTTGTCTTCTAGTCTCCAGCTGCCTGTACTCCACTGATGCTGTTGTTCTTGGTGGTCATCTCATGGTACTGGCATCACAAAATAACTACTATCTTCCACTGTAACTAGGCTTTACCCATAGCCTCTCTCTCATAGGCTCTCTTCATGATGCCAAGCCTCTTCTCCTTTGCATGACCCCTTCAGTCCTGGGCCATGAATTGCAACTGAGGCTGCATCTTCTTCACCAATGGCCTTCCTTCACCTCTAACAGTGCCAGGCCTCAGCTGATCTTCATGACCCCTTCATGCTTTCAAAACCAGTACCACCTGGGTGATTCTTGCACATTACCAAGTCCAGCCACATTACAAGCTACAACCTTGGCTATCTCTGGAATACAGCCTCTGTGCTCTCAGAAAACACTTCACAGAAGATTTCACTTCAGTGATGATGGTCTCTTCGAAATCACTACTAATTTCTTAGCTCCAGCTAACCAGCATTAATAGTCCCAGTAATATAAAAAATTTGCTTTAGTAGTTCTGGTATCTTGGTAATCACAGCTGATTATTGAGCCCCGGCTAACCAAAACCAATGAATCTTCACAATAAAAACAGCAATGGACCTAATAAGAGTCTTTAATCCTCCATTTGAAATTTCAAAAGACAGGCCTCCATTTTTTGCACTGTTCTCAACATTATCTTTCAAGCTCCTATAGAACACCCCACAGAACTCTTAACACTAGATAGATCTTCTAGCCCAAAGTTCCAAATTCCATTCTCAGTCCTCCCAAAAATAATACCCCACTCCTGATTCGAATTTGTCTTAGTCAGTGTTTCTATTCCTGCACAAACATCATGAGCAAGAAGCAAGTTGGGGAGGAAAAGGTTTATTCAGCTTGCACTTCCACGTTGCTATTCATCACCAACAGAAGTCATGACTGGAACTCAAGCAGGTCAGAAAGCAGCAGATGATGCAGAGGCCACGGAAGGATGTTACTTACTGGCTTGCTTCCCGATGCTTGCTCAGCTTTCTTTCATATAGAACTCAATACTACCAGCCCAGGGATGGTACCACCCACAATGGGTCTGCCTTCCTTAATCATTAATTGATAAAATGTCTTACAGCTGGATCTCATGGAGGCATTTTTTTAACTAAAGCTCATTTCTCTGAGATGACTCCAGCTTGTGTCAGGTTGACACAAAACAAGCCAGTACACTTGCCATGTAGTGAGACATCTCAAAATACAGTAGACCAAAATAGAATATAAATACATGTTTTGGAGAAATGAGTCAGCCATCAAGAGAGATTTCTGATCTTCTGTAGAACCTAAAGTCATTTCCTGACATTCATATTCTATGGCTAAAACTTCTTATATCCACTGGCCCTCATCTTTCTTCTCACCTCTGAGGATCCTCCCACACATGGATCATACAGATACTCACACATAAGCTCAAGGATCATAAAACAAAGATTTCAAAATAACATAGGTAAAATGAATGACCAGACACATGATAGGGTAGAGGAAATTCTATTCTAATTAAATCAAAAATTATTGTTTATTTACAAGTTTCTCCTGTGGCTCCATGGCTTCCACATTTCTGCTGAGACAAGAGGAGTCAGGCATTTATGGAAGTACCTACAAGGAAAGTTTGCACTGTACCCAGGATTCTCTGTCTTATCCATGCTTTCCCTGCTAAGCCTACTCTTGAGATTTACCAACCTAGTAGCAGGAAGACCCAGGACTCAGAGGCCATGGCAAGTTCAAGAACCTTGCTCTTTTGCAAAAATGTTGGTCCAAAAATGAAAGACCAGTGTTTAGAAGGATAGGGTCTACATAGTCACTTGGTGAATCTGAAAGAATGGATGGTCACTTAGTGGGTCTGCAGGAAGGGAATGATAAGGCTGAGACCTACTGGTAAATTCTGTTCATGGACTTGCATGCACAGTCTTCTGCCTTACCTGTTATTGTTAAGTTTTGAGTGGGGAGCAGTTTTTTCCACCTCAGTGGCTGGAAGGGCTGAGACAAGGATAAACCTGCTGTCCTATGCTACCTCTTCTTAGGACATTCCCTATATTTCTACAATCCAAACTCCACTAAATGTTTAAACAATAGTTTAAATGGCAGAGCACAGAGATCACCTCATATTTGCTCAAAAAAATAAAAAATAAGAAGAGTACCCCCCCCCAAAAAAAAGTCATGATTTCAAAATAAATGAAAAATTGGTGTTCCCCATACCATGCTGGAGTCTCACTAACAGGGTCTGAACCTCCCACACAGGGCCTGCCAATCTAAATTCAGGGCATGAATGCTGGCATTATTAGTGAATCATCTCAGACCCCTCACCATGGTCGCAGGTGAATTCACAACAGGGATACTTCCATAATTCCAAGGGGTGGAAACTAGACAGGGCATGTGCATTTTCTTCAGAGGAGGTCATAGGGCAGTCATTGTCACAAGCTGATCCCAACTTCCTCATTTGTTTGGATCCACATCGTAGGCCATGATGCTCAGAGCCAGTGCAACAGTCAGCACTTTTATATCTTAATCACTTAGAAGAAATCTTCGGCTTTTTCTTTGATCACCATCAGTCTTAAGTAGTATCACAGGAAAATTAGTAGGATGTAGATCATATACTAAAAACCCCAGTGTAACAACCTCCCTCCCTCGACCTTCTTACCTTCTCCTGAGGATTCCCCCCATCACACAGTACCTACATCATCCCAAATATTCACATAGGTAAAGAATTCAGAAAGCTTTCTCAGGCTTTGAAGATATCAGTGTGAGAAGGGCATCCACAAGAGAGGTGGGCAGGTAGCTCAAAGGGAGATAGAAGAGCTTGGCATCCCAACCAGCTGAGTATCGGGTATGAGGGTGACGGGCAGTCAGAGCATGCTCCATGCAGTCCGTAACCAAAGACAAGTCCTTGTTGCACATCTGGTCCAATCCATTTATACCTTTTAAATCTGTGCACAATGAAGAATCATTAAGGTGGTCATTCAGCTCCCACAAATCCTGTTTGACTCAAGCATACAGGAGAATTACTTTTCCCTATGTGGGAGAATCCATGTGTCTGAAACCCAAGCCTAACCTGTCCCAGTTTTTCAGAAGGACTACATACAAACTTTAAGAATAATTATGCACTCAGTCACCTGTATCACAGCTCACAGAAAGTGCTAGTCTTATATCACCTCCCATTCCTACCTTTGCTTACAGGCCCATGATCATGAGAGGATCAAAAGGAACAGAGCAGCATGTTATGAAAGACAAAAAAAATTTTTTACCACATACACTAACAGTCCTGCACCACAGGAAATAGATCTAAACTATTTTTCTTTGAGTATAAAGAGAAAGGCATTAGAACTACTAAAATTAGCAAAGGGTTAAGGGTTCAAAATTGTATGTAGCTTTGATCCTCAGAGCTCACTTACAGGATGCCAGGTATTTCTCGCCATAAGTCTCCCGGATTTCTGAGCTGGTCTGGTCCCACAGCATCTGGACATTTGAGATTATTCTGGCACTATTGGTCACATCAGTCAGGAAGAAGCCTGGCTCTATAATAGCCACCTTCACCCCAAAATAGGAGAGCTCCCTCCTGCAAGATAGACACATGTCAACTTCTTCAGAGGTCTTTCAGTGAGAACGCTTTAATAGGAGTACAGTAGCATGCCAACATGAGCCTGTGGTGAGGAATTGCCACACTCTTTGGATCTGAGATGCACATGAAATGGGTTAGAATCTTGTGATAAGGGCATTGCCTCTGTGCTCTTGTATGTCACACTAAGTATTTGTTCTGTGTAGCTCACTGGCCTAAAACTGAACATTCTGGTCTATGGCACTGTATAAGACCTTTCTCCATGTAGTGCAGATGCAAAGAATTCTAGTCCTTGTCCAAGTCATCTTCACCTCACTAGTAAGTCGGCATCTGTCCCACATCTGTCCTAGGAAGCTCTCAGGACAGTTCTTCTTTGACTCCTTCTTGCTTTCTAAGTTACCATAGTCTTTAGGTCATAATAGAAGCACATAATTTTTGGTAGAATGTGTTTATAGTGGATTCTACAGGGGCCTGATATCTATCTGTGGGATTGAAACAAATATTCAACTCATTTTACACACATGGTCAGCATATAGATTTCAAGGGAATAGCTTCTTGAACCAAAATGCTCACAGTCCCAATCCTATCCCAGTGTTGTCCCTCAATGTCCTCCCTCCTCCATAAAAGAATAAAATGAATTTAACTCATGTCTTAGTCATATACTTATAGAGACATGAAAATGTTCTTCCAAGTGAATGATTCAGTGAACAGAAGGTAAGAGAGACCCAAAACTCTAGTGTCCTCCCCATGATAGGGAATTTAAGAGTATGACTAGATAAAAACCATCTCAAAGCACCCCTTGAGTCCTCTTCCCTTCTCGTACCTGAGGGAGTCTGAGAAGGCTTCTACACCATACTTGGAGATGCAGTAACTGCCACCAACAGAAGACAATCTGCCCATGACACTGGAGACATTGACCACGCGGCCCCTCGCCTTCCTCACTAAGGGCAGCATGCTCAGAGTCACCTCGATCATGCCCAACAGGTTCACATCCAGTACAGTTGCAAAGTCCTGTTTGTTCATCCACTCATTGGGACCAAGGGGGATGGAGATGCCAGCATTGTTGACTAGGCCCCAGAGTCCTAGAAACAGTGGGAATAGACCATCATACCACACATGTTTAATTATGAATGAAATGTACATTCAACAAGGTAAGACCACAGTGACATTTTTACTGGACAATAGTATGCAATGAATAAGAGAAGGGTGTCCACAGGGCTGGGGAACTCATGCTGGAAACTGTTGGCTCACAGCATGGAAGTTTCATCTTTTAAGGAAGTCAAAGTGATACAAATGGAAAAGGAAGAAGTCAAAATATCACTATTTGCAGATGATATGATATTAAACTTAAGTGACCACAAAGCTTCCACCAGAGAACTTTTAACCTGATAAACAACTTCAGCAAAGTGGCTGGATATAAAATTAACTCAAACAAATCATTATCCCTACCCTATTTAAAGGATAAGCAGACTGAGAATCAAATTAGAGAAATGACATCCTTCAAAATAGTCACAAATAATATAAAATACCTCAGTGTGAATCTAACCAAGAAGCAACAGATCTGTATGACAAGAACTTCAAGTCCCTGAAGAAAGAAATTGAAGAAGACCTCATAATATGGAAAAATCATGCTCATGGATTGGCAGGATTAATATAGTAATTATGACCATGTTGCTAAGAGCAATCTACAGACTTACTGCAATCCCCATCAAAATTCTAACTCAATACTTCACAGAGATAGAAAGAGCAATTCTCAAATTCATTTGGAATTAAAAAAAAAAACCAGGATAGTGAAAACTATTCTCAACAATAAAAGAACATCTGGAGGAATCACAATCTGTAACCTCAAGTTGTACTACAGAGAATAGTGATAAAAACTGCACAGTGTTGGTACAGAAATAGGCAAGAAGATCAATGGAATAGAATCGAAGACCCAGAAATCAACCCATGTACATACAGTCACTTGCTCTTTGACAAAGGAGCTAAATCCATACAGTAGAAATAAGACAGCATTTTTAACAGGTAGTGCTGGTTGAATTGGAGGTCAGCATGTAGGAAAATGCAAATCAATCCATTCTTATCTCCTTCTACAAAACTCAAGTCTAAGTGGATCAATTACCTCCATATAAAACCAGACACAGTGAAACTAATAGAAGACAAAGTGGAGAAGAGCCTTGAACGTGTGGGCATCGGGGAAAGTTTCTGAAGAAAACACTAATGGCTTATGTTCTAAGATCAAGAATTGACAAATAGGACCTCAGAAAATTGCAAAACTTCTATAAGGCAAGGGACACTGTCAATAGGACAAAATGGCCACCAACAAATTGGGAAAAGGTCTTTACCAAAATTGGGCTAATATCCAAAATTTATAAAGAACTCAAAAAAATAGACTCCAGACAATTAAATAACCCTATTTTAAAAAATGGGGTAGAGAACTCCACAAAGAATTTTCAACTGAGGAATATCGAATGGCCATGAAGTACCTAAAGAAATGTTTGACATCTTTAGTCATCAGAGAAATGCAAATCAAAGCAACCCTGAGATTCCACCTCACAAGAGTCAGAATGGCTAAGATTAAAAACTCAGATGACAGCAGATGCTGGTGAGGATGTGGAGAAAGAGGAACACTCCTCCATTGTTGGTGGGATTGTAAGCTTGTACAACCACTCTGGAAATCAGTCTGGCAGTTCCTCAGAAAACATAATATTACCTGTGTACCCAGTGAACCATTCCTGGGCATATACCCAAAAGATGCTTCAGCATTTAATAAGGGCACATAATCCACTATGTTTATAGTAGCCTTATTTATAATACCCAGAAGCTGGAAAGAACCCAGATGTCTGTCAACAAAGGAATGGATACAGAAAATGTGGTACATTTACACAATGGAGTACTACTCAGCTATTAAATACAATGAATTCATGAAATTCTTAGGCAAATGGATGGAACTAGAATATATCATCCTGAGTGAGGTAACCCAATCACAGAAGAACACACATGGTATTCACTCACTGATAAATGTTTATTAGCCCAAAATCTTGCAATACCCAAGACATAACTCATAGACCACATAAAGCCCAAGAAAAGAACAGACCAAAGTGTGGGTGCTTTGGTCCTTCTCAGAAGGAGTAACAAAATACTCACAGGAGCAAATATGAGACAATGTGTGGGGCAGAAACTGGAAAAGAGACCATCCAGAGACTGCTCTGCCTAAAGATTCTGCCCATATGCAATCATCATATGCAAACACTGTTGTGGATATCAGGAAGTGCATGCTGACAGGAGCCTGATATACCTGTCTTCTGAGAGGCACTGCCAAAGCCTGACATATACAGAAGCAGATGCTCACAGCTAACCGTCAAGCTGATCACAGGGTTCCCAGTGAAGGACTTAGATAGAAGACTGAAGGAGTTGAAGGGGCTTGTGGCCCCATGGGGAGAGCCACAATACCTACCAAACAGAGCTCCCTGGGTCTAAACAGCTAGCCTGGGAACACACATGGAGGGACCTATGTGTCTAGCTGTATTTGTAGAAGAGGATGGACTTTTCAGGCATCAGTGGGAGAGAAGGGCCTTGGTCCCTTGAAGGCTGAATGTCCCAGTGAGGTGGAATTCAAGGGAAGGGAGGTGGGAGTGGGTAGATGGGTGATGGCACACCCTTATAGAAATAGGTGGAGGGAGGATAGATTAAGGAGTTTCTGGATGTGGGGAATGGGGAAAGAGGATAACATCTAAAATGTAGATAAATAAAGTACCCAATAACTAAAAATAAATAAATAAAAGAAAAACGAACAAGCAAACAAACAAAACACAGATAATGGAACTGGCTATGGCAGTCAAACATTTGAGACATTTTTGCAGCAATTTAACATTACCCCCATTACAGGGATTCCTTATAATAGTCAAGGACAAGAGACTGTGGAATGGGCCCATGGAACTCAAAAAAAAAAATCTTCAGAAAATAAAAAAAAAGAGGAGCCATACCCCTGTACACCCCAAATTTACTTAAATCATGTTCTTTTTATTTTTATTTTAAATTTTCTTATAAAAAAAATTGGATGCCAAGGACCTTTCTGTTGGATATCTGTGGGTAGGGTAGCTGGGAATACTGATGGTTCCTCCAAGTGGTAAGTTAGGCAAGGCAGTTGCAGCTACAGTGGCTCATTAAAGGCCTTCTCTATGTTTCCTCATGGCACAACCCCAAAGACACAAGAAAGTCCATAGGTTTTCACAGGCTTTAATGTCATGGCACATGGTGGTTAGATCTGGATGTGCACCCCCCGTAAAACCCAGGGCAGACCTGAGTTAAATAGTGAGGGAGAGAAGGTTGAGGGGCTGGGGAAGAATGCTTAATTGGTTCCACCCTCTGGCCTTCAGGCATCTCATTAGTATGTAAATCTCTCTAGGGCCTGAGGCCTGTTCCTCATGACTGATGGCCATAGACCTCTCTGTGGGAGGGACTGTGGGGGGCTGAAGCTAAAAAAAAAGAACCAGGGCCCAGAGGCAGAGCCGAATTCCTGCCTTCCAATAAGGGTTCAGGGTTCCAGGCTTATGCTTGACCAAGCACCCAGCTGCTTCTCATAGCCCACCACCCCACAAGAATCTATGGCAGTCTACAGTCAGCATACTTATGCATAGGCAAAAAGGAAAAATCCACTTACTGGCATAAGGCATGATCCTGATCAGGTATTTAATATGGGGAAGAGGGCATGTTTATGTTTTTTCTGCAGGATGCTGAAGGAGCATGGTGGCCACCAGAGGAATGGATGAGACATGCAGATGCCAGGACAAAGAATGATGCTGACCTGTGAGCTTGCTGAGTGGTCTAACAATGGTGACTGGAAAGCTGCATTGGACATAAGTCCCTCACCCACCATTGATTACCTATACTCCTGATGGGACAAGTTGCCTTGCCTCAAGTTCTTAGACCTTGTGGAAAAGAAAATCAAAAAGAGAAGTTATAGTGCCTCTTGTATTGTTATTAAATGTGAGCAGTTATTCAGACTCAATCATGAATTGGACTAGAAATCAATCCAATATTAGAAATAACAGTCTGCATTTGGAAGTCTGATTCTGGACATTTTGAGAGACATATATGGAAATTAGCTGCAGTTCTCTATGATGTTATGTTAGCAAGAGATAGAGTTGGGGCAGGATCTGGATTTGAAACTTGTGTTAGCACATGTGTCAAGGTTCTTTTAATTGTCAAGTTAAAAGTACTTTTGTTTCTTCTATAGTATTTAATGTAAGTTGCACTGATTGTACACCTTCTACTTGTGTTTGTGTTTTGAAATTTGGCATGTCAGTTATGGAGGTGTATCAACCAGCTTTTGTTTCAGTGCCCTGAGTAGCAGAGAACCTTGATATTCTAAAAATAGCTTGCAAGTATTGAAAGAAATGAGTCAGGCTTTAAGCATAAACAAGAGGGTAGTGGGCTTCATTATTGCTGGTATAACAGCTTTAATTACATAACTGCTAGCACCACTGCTTATGCAATAGCTATGACAGAAGAAGTTAAGACAGCTACTTTTGTTAAGCATTTAGGAAAAAAATGTTACTAATATGTTGAATATACGAAAGGATTTAGATAGTCATTTGGAAGAACGAATTGATGCTCTTTATTCTATTCAAATTACTGGAAGGATGTTCAGAGTTTAAAGGTAAGGAGCCATCTTGAGTATCTAGCCAAATACCATTGGATTCATGTTAGTTCTACAATTTACGGTGGTAGTCATGATAATTAGAAAAAAGTCTAAAGACACTTGCAGTGTATTTGGCATAATTCTAACAGGTCTCCAGATGTTTTAATGATACATACGAAGCTTATGAATTTCAAAAATGCTGCTGTGCTAAGCGCTGATGCTGTAGATAATGGAGATATCTACAATTACTTATCACCTGAGGTCAGTATTTCTATTTTGGTCAAGCTTCAAAAATGGCATATATAGCTTGATCATGCTAGCCCTTTTTGTCCTGGAAACACTTTTATTCCTGCCCATTGTGTTAACGATTTTCTTTAACAACATCAACATATTGGCAGCCAAAGTACATGACTTGAACCTGAAAATGGACCTACAGACAAAGTTATTAAATTAACAGGCTGGCAAGCCAAGGATGGGTAAGATTCTGCACAGAGCCTTACCATGCTAAGAGAGAAGTGCATTGCTTCTGATAATGCAATTTCCATGATGGGTAAAAAAGGCATTCTTGTCAGAACAACCTAAGACAGGCTCAGTCTTATTTCTGAAATAAAAAAAATAGGGGAGAGGGAGAGAGTTTTGGGGGCTGCATAGCAAGACTCTGACTTGGGCCAAGAGCAAGGAATTGATTCTCTTGACAGGAATATGATATTGACCAAGGACAAGGAGGTGGGCTTCAGGCAGGAATCTGACATTAAGCTCGAACATGGAAGTAATCTCAGGAAGGAATCTAAATACTAGGCTAGAACAAAGAAGTAATTTCAAATAGGAATCTAAATTTTAGGATAGAACAAATAAGTAGGCTTCAGACATGAAAATGACCTTGGCTAAAAGTAGGCTCAGATACTTTGGTCATCCTGATAAGCCCTTAGAAACAGTGATTACTGGAGTGTTCACATAACTGGTTTTAATGCCTTGCTTTATATTTGACTATTTGTGTTTATTCTCTTGTTTGTTCCTTGATTATATACATCTATTGTATTGCTAGACCCTCAACATAGAACTGAACCTTAATACGTGCATGTAATTAAAATGGTATAAAAGCATAAAGGAGGAGAGGGAAATGGATAGGGGGTTCTAGGGAGGGAAAATGGGGAAAGGGAATGACATCTGTATTGTAAATAAATAAAATATCCAATAAAAATAAAATTAAATTTAAATTAAAAAAAAAAGACTTTGTGGCCCAGTTCTCTACCTGGGAATCAGCCAGCAGTCCCTTATCACTTGCTAAATTTAGGAACCAATGGTGAAAACATGGCTCACCATTGTTAATCTAGAAACCATAAAAGTACATTTGTGATGTACGAGTTCAAGCCACCTCTAGAGATTTTATTCTCTTATTTGTTGTGGTGGTTTGAATGGAAATAGCATGCAATAGGCTCATATATTTAAATTTTTGGTCCTGAGAGTGGGGCAGTGTTGGAGAGGGATTAGGAGGTGTGGCACTTTTGGGAGTGGGTGTGGCCATGTTGGATTATGTGATTTACTAGGAGTGGGCTATCCCAGAGTCTTGCTGCTCCTGCTACCTATGGATATATATGTAGTATTTCAGCTCCTTCTCTAGCACATGACTGCTCTGTAACCCACCACATTTCATGACATAAGGATAAGACTCAAAAGCTTTAACTCTATGCAAACACAAATGCAATATTTCATCTATAAGTGTTACTGTGGTCATGGCATCAACTCATAGAGATAGAATTCTCAGCAAGGCAGTTGTATCTTCACATTACTCTGAGCAGTTTACACCAGCTACCTGTGTCTTCGAAGTGCCCAAAAAAAGGAAGCAATAAGGAAAAATTAGCTTCCATATCATTCCTTATTATAGTAACTAGAAAGGACAGTCATAAAGAAGAAAAGAAGGAAAGAGGAAAACACAAAAGAAAAAAAGATAAGACAAAATTAATCTCTAGAAGAAATTTGGTTGGTAATCGAACAAATGGAAACTTGATTGTGGGAGATTTGAAAAACTGAGCCATGAATTTAGTTTCTGCCAGCCTTGAAATTAAAACCATCAACTCTCATTGCTGATAAACATCTATATTGATGAAAATTAATATTGATCAACTCTCAATATTTGTCAGCATCAATATTGATTGTCATCAATATTGTTCTACTCTCCTCAATTGATTACAAAACCCAATGTATTGGCTGGTTTTCTGAAAACTTATCACAAGCTAGAGTCAACAGAGAGGAAGGAAATTGAGGAAGTGACTCCATGAGATCCAGCTATAGAGCATTTTCAATATTACTGATCTTCTAAGGAGGGTCCAGTCCACTGTGGGTGAGGCCATACCTGGTCAGCTGTTGTGGGCTCTATAAGAAAGCAGGATGGGAAAGCCATGCACAGCAAGTCAGTAAGCAGCAACCATCCACGACTTAGTCATCAACTCCTGCATCCAGGATCCTACCCAATTTGAGTTGTGTCCTGAGTTCCACTGGTGATGAACAGTGATGTGGTAGTGTAACCTAAATAAGCCCTTTCCTAGAACAACTTGCTTTGTGTCATGATAATTAGTTACAACAGTAAAAATCCTAACTAAGACACCCAGGTAAAAAAATAAGGGAGGTGAAGATCTTTGTTAATAACTAACAGGACAGATTTTCCACTGTCAACCTGAACACAAAACTACAGGTGGCCCAAACTCATCCCTTTGGCCTTTAAGTAATGGATCTTCAAGGAACTATTCTGAAAGACCTACAAAGAAACACCATGGCCTTGTTGGAGGAAGAGTTTCACTGTGGGCATAGGCTTGAAGACCCTCATCCTAGCTTCAGGGAAGCCAATTTTTAGTTTGCCTGCAAAACAAGATGTAGAACTCTCAGCTCCTCCTACATCATACCTACCTGGATGCTGCCACACTTCAACCTTGATAATAGACTGGATGTCTGAACCTGTAAGCCAGCTCCAAATAAATTTGTACTTTCTAGTCCTTAAGAGTTGTGTTGGTCATGGTGCCTGTTCAGAACAGTAAAACCTAACTACATAAATAGCTGAAGTCTGTACTATCTGATGTCATCCAACTGAAAGAAGGCAATCTAGTGCCCAACTAAAAGCTTCACTGCTACAGATTAGCATGTCAGGTGCCAGAAGATATACTGGACACTCCCAGAGGAGAAATATAGTTATTAATATTACAAAGGCATAGACCCTGTTGTTGATCTATCACAGTGAGCTGACTTTATGATATACTATTTGATAAAGCAACAATGTCATGGGTGTAACTAAACACTTTTCATTAGATTGAAGGTGTGCTTTCTGAGATGGAAACCATAATGACACTACTAGATTGGCCAAGACCCTGAGACTAGATAAGTCATGGTTTTATGGGAAAACTAAATATTATTATTATTCTAAAAGAACACACAGTAACAAGACTCTTAATGAATATTACTAGCAGCACTCAAAGTTCAACGTTTTAATCAATTTCTATCTGGATAACATGCCTTGAAATACACAAGAATAAACACAAAGACACACAAGCAGCCAATGTGCAGAGAGTGAGAGACTCTGGCACACTAAGTCTTAAAAGGGAAGTCTTCATCATGCCTCTCCCCACAAGGCTCAGAAATCTATGAGAATAAGGAGACAGAAACATGTTAAGAGCCAGAGGTGATAGATGACTCCAAGGAGACTGTCTTCTAGACACATCGGACTGCTGTTCACATGAACTCACAGAGACTGTAGAAGCACAAGTAAGACCTGCACAGTTAAAACAGGACAGTGACCCAGCACTGGGGAGGGAAAGTGGACACATGATCTAACCTCTAAGCAAGAAGCCATTTGTAACTGATAACTGAAGTCCAGAGAAAGAACAGTTTTCTGCACTGTAATGTCATTAGTGCCTTGTAGGGGTTTTATTGTACACTGTGTGAAGATTCAAATGCTGATATCTGTGTCCACTGCATCTGGTTACAATCCTTATTCAGAGAATATCCAGGTGCAATCTTGTGTAAACAACAGCTTTCCAATTGTTCCCTGAAGTGGCAATAAAGGCCTTATTAACCAATGACTGAGCAGGGGAGAGAGCAGGCTAGACTTATTTCTACCAGGGGAGAGACCTGGAGAAGAGGAAATATGGATTAACCACCTACAAAGAGTCTAGGAGAGACCATAAGTAAACACCTGGAGCAGAGAAAGTCTTAAATGCTGTATATCAATGATTTTAGCTGGAAGCTTGGTAGATTAGAGCATTGAAATGAGTAATATTTCTCAGTAATTCTGTCCTTTAAGCATCTTAAATAAATAACCTAGTCCAGTCTCAGTTATTTGAAAGCTAGTTGGGTAAGAAGCAAAATGTAATCCTCTCATTATGATGGCACACACAAGCTTTGCACCCAATAGTTGTTGTATTTCCACAAACTAAAGTCTATGAACTATTCGGAGGAACGCAAGGCTGCATTTTTTTTTATTCTGACTTGTGCTGGCTTTTTTGCTTGTTTCTATTTGTTTAGTTTTTTGTTATTGGTTTGTATGTTTATGTTACCTTTCCTTGGTGGTTTTTATTTTGTTTTTGTTTTTTCATACAGAGAGAAGGAGAGATATAAAGAATATGAATCGTGACTGGTACATGGGGAGGATTTGGGAGTAGATGGGGAAAGGAAAACATCATCTAAAGATTTGCATGAAAAAAATTTAATAAAAATTTGCAAAACGGATATTTTAATTCTAGGATCCCAAAATACACACGCCTGAAGACTCAGAATGGACTAGAAGTATCACAAGACAGTTCTTAGGACAATAAAACAAGGTGAGCCTGGTGGCCATTTCTGGCGACGCCAACAGGAAGAAGCTGAGGAACAGGTTCATCAGGTAGTTTCCAGCGTCATTTCTAGAACCCTGCCTGAAGAACATGAGGTAGAAGAACACGAAGGAAACAAACAATACCCAGTGCCAATGCCTGCCAAGTGTAATAAGACTTGGTTAAGGGTCAAGTTATTATACTTCACTGAATGTTATTATTGTAACTAAAGATCTTCAAGTGGTAAAGTGGTCAAAAAGCTTACAATTTTAAAGTGGAAAGAAAGCACATACAGTAAAAATACAACTCAATGTGTTACTGCTTTTTATCAACTGAATAGTAAATCATACATTAGTTGTATTTTGATACGACTAGAGTTTAGAACAATAACTGTTTCAAGTTCATTTTTATATAAATTTATCTTTTAAATAATAATACAAATAGAGGAGAGAGACAAAGACAGAAAGAGATTTACAGGCAATGTGTGTTGGGGTATGTGGGGGGTTGTCTGTGTGTCTGTGTGTCTGTGTGTCTGTGGTGTGTCTGTGTGTCTGTGTGTCTGTGTGTCTGTGTGTCTGTGTGTCTGTGTGTGTATCTGGGTGTGTCTATGTAAAAGAGAGAGAACACTTCCTAGCTTTTTCCACCCTGAGGCATTCCTTGACTTTGGGACCAAGCATGGCAATGATGTTGGCTCTCCCTGTGAAGGTGCACAGGCAGTGCATAAGAACATGTTCCAGAACTGAGAAAGCAGATGCACTCTGACCCATGACCTTCACATAGAGACCAGGTCCCAGGAACTCAGGGCTCTTCTTCCTCCTCACTGTCTCTAATCTAGGAGTCCACAGCAAACAATCCAGTCTTTCTACATACAAAGACAAAGAGGACAGAGAATAATTTGGACATAAAAACTTCCAAAGGCACTAGATGAAAAGAGAATACAGACCTTGGAGGATTCAGTGTAGAAGGAAGAGGACAGACTAATGTGTTCTAGAAGGGTAGGATCTGCAATGACTCCAATGCCACCATGACACCAACATGAATCATTTAAGGAATACACAGGCCTTCCCTTCACCCACGGAGAGAAAACAAACACAGAAAGGAATCTCTATGGTACCTCTGTTCCCAACACGCTCCTTCACCCACTGAGTGGCTGCCACAATACTCTCTGTCTTGGTGACATCAAGGATCACTGTCTCCAGCCTCTCAGATGTCTTGCTCCTCAGCTGCTCGGCTCCCTTCTCCGTCAGACATGCAGCCAGCACCTTCATGCCTCTCCTGTCCAGCTGTCTGGCCAGCAAGTTCCCAAAGCCTGAGTCACAGCCTGTGATGAAGACATACTTGTCATGGAGATGGCTCACCACCTGCCTCTCCCTGAACAAGCGCAGGAGTGTCCACAGGCCCACAAGTGCCACCAGATAGAGCCACATGGCTTGTAGAATTCAAGTAGAGAGAGAGATACTCTGAGTCAAAATGAACCTGGCGTCTGCTCACACAGGCAGGCATAGGCATGGAGGACTCCAGCCTTTGGGGGTGAAGTCCTCTACATTTCCTATAATTATTGATGTCTCACATCTCTGGTCTTTGACCTGTTTTTGAACTCCAAACACATATTGCCCTTTGAGTCTCCCTATCTTGCTGCCAAGTAAAATAACACTGACTGTCTAATAACACAGGCCTATTCTCTTGGGATTGTTGCTTCCTGAACTGATGTGGTAATACCTGTGTATGTCGTTACACAGGTCCCATGGTCCAGGTCACCTTGTGTCATGCTCTTGAATTACCAAAATGTGATTAATGTAGTGATGAAGACAATGAGGCTAGATATTACAAGTTCATGGTAAACCTTTTGTCTTAGTCAAGGTTTCTATTCTCTATTCCTGTGCAAACATCATGACCAAGAAGCAAGTTGGGTTGGAATGGGTTTATTCAGCTTACACTTCCATGTTGCTGCACATCACCAAAGGAAGTCAGGACTGGAACTCAAGCAGGTCAGGAAACAGGAACTGATGCCAGCAGCCATGGAGGAATGTTACTTGCTGGCTTGCTTCCACTGGCTTGCTCAGCTTCCTTTCTTATAGAACCCAAGACTACCAACCCAGGGATGGGACCACCCACAAGGGGCTCTGCCCCTTTGATAACTAACTGAGAAAAGGCCTTACAACTAGATCTAATGGAGGCATTTTCTCAACTGAAGCTCCTTTCTCTATGATAACTCCAGCTTGTATAATGCTGACACAAAACCAGCCAGTACAATTGACCCCTTATCAACTTGGCACACAAACACATTACTATTAAGCCTCAACCCTTACTTTCTTATTCATCCCCATGTTCTAAATAACTTTAAAAGTCCCACATTCTTTGCAAATTGTTACATATTAACATTTCAATCCCTTTAAAATATCCAATATCTTATAAAATTCAAAGTCATTTTACAATTAAAAGTCTCATAACTGTGGGCTCCAATAAAATATTTTCTTCCTTCAAAAGAGACAACTTTCAGGGCACAGTCACAATCACAAGCAAAAATCAAACTCAAACTTGTCAATGTCTAGGATCCAACTCACTATCTTCAAGGTTTCTCCAAGGTCTTTTGTCACTTCTCCAGTCCTGCTCTTTGTAGAACACACCTTTTCTTCTAGACTCAGGCTGCCTGTACTCCACTGCTTCTGCTGTTTGCAGTGGTCATCTCATGGTACTGGCATATCCAAAACGCTAATGTCTTCCACTATGACTAGGCTTCACCAATACCCTCTCATAGGATCTCTTCATGGTGCCAAACCTCATCTCCTTTGCATGACCCCTTCAGTCCTGAGCCATCAATCGCAGTAGAGGCTGCACCTTTTTCACCAATGGCCTTTCTTGCCCTCTCACAGTGCCGAGCCTCAGCTGCTGTTCATGACACCTTCATGCCTTCATAACCAGTAGCACCTGAGTGATTCTTACACATTACCAAGTCCAGACACAACACAAGCTAGAACCTCAGCTATCTCTAGAACACAGCCACTGTGTTTTCAGATAACACTTCCCAGAAGATTTCACATCAGTGATGCTAGAATCTTCACAATCACCAATAGTTTTTTAGCTCCAGCTCACCAGGATCAATAGTCCCAGTAATGCAAAAGATTTGCTTTAGTAGTTCTGGTATCTTGTAACTCACAGCTGATTCTTCTGCAACAGCTAACCAAAGCCAAAGAATCTTCACAATCAATACAGCAATGGGCCTAATACGAGTTTTTAACCTTCCCTCTGAAACTTCACAAGCCAGGCCTCCATTGTTTGAACCGTTCTCAACATTATCTTCCATGCTTCTTTGGAAAAACCCACAAAACCCTTAACACTGGACAGCTCTTCTAGCACACACTTCCAAAATCCTTCCACAGGCCTTCCCAAAACATGGTCAGGTTAGCTCAGGACTACCCAACTCCTGGTACAAATTTGTCTTAGTCAAGGTTGCTACTCCTGCACAAACATCATGACCAAGAAGCAAGTTAGGGGGAAAAGGGTTTATTCAGCTTATACTTTCAACTTGCTATTGATCAGCTAGAGAAGTCATGACTGGAACTCAGGCAGGTCAGGAAGCAGGAGCTGATGCAGAGGCCATGGAGGGATGTTACTTACTAGTTTGCTTCCAGTATCTTGCTCATCTTGCTTCCCTACAGAACCCAACACTACCAGCCCAAGGATGGTACCACCCACAAGAAGCTCTCCCTCCTTGATCATTAATTGAGTGAATGCCTTAAAGGTGAATCTCATGGAAGCATTTCCTTAACTGAAGCTACTTTCTCTGTGATAACGCCAGCTTGTATGGAGTACACTCAAAACCAGCCATTATACATGCCATGCAGTGAGACATCTCAAATAAAGATATATAAAATGTAATATAAATACATGTTTACTAGAAATGAGTCACCCATCAAAGAGCTTTCTGCTCTTCTGTAGAACCCAAAGTCATTTCCTGACATCAAAATTATACGGCTGAAAAGTTCTTATAACCAGTGGCCCTCGTCTGCCTTCTTACCTCTGAGGATCCTCCCACACATGTAACATACAGGTACACACACATACCATAGGTAAAATGAATGACCAGGCACATGATACGATAGAGGAATTTGTATTTTCAGTAAATCAGAAATTATTGTTTATTTGCAAATTTCTTCTGTGGCCCCTTCACCCCCACATTTCTACTGAGGAAAGAGAAATCAGAAATCTATAGAAGTCTTTCCAAGGGCAAGACTGTATTGATCCCAGGAGTCTCTGTCTCTTGCACATATACTTTCCCTGCTCAGCCTACTCTTGAGATTCACCAACCTAGCAGTAGGAAGACCCAGGTCTCAGAGGCCAAGGCAACGTCAAGACCCTTGCTCATTTGAAAGTATATTCGTTTGCAAATATATTGTCCCAAAAACAAAAGACCAGTGTTGAGGATACTGTCTACATGATCACTCAGTGAGTCTGCAGGGAGAAATGATCACTTAGTGAGTCTACAGGAAAGGAGTGGTGAGACTGAGGCCTACAGGTATATTCTGTTCATGGACTTGCATGCAGTCTTCAGCCTTATATGCTGTTGTCACATATTGAGTGTAGAGTAGTTGTTCCCACCTCAGTGGCTGGAAGGGATGAGACAGTCAAGAAAAGCCTGCTGGCCTGTGCCAACCCTTCTTAGGCCATTCCCCTTACCTCTGTGATCCAAACGCCACTAAAGGGTAAAGCCATAGTTTAAATAGCAGAGCACAGGAGATCACCTCATATTTGCTCAAAAAATAAAAAGAGTTCTCCCATAACACCATGGTTTTAAAATAAATGAAAAATTAGTGTCTCTATCCCATGTTAGATCCTCACCACCAGGGTCTGAACCTCCAACCCACGGCCTGCCAACCTGACTCTATGGCATAAGTGATGCCATCATGACCCCAGACCATGGTCAGAGGTGACTCAGGGCAGGGGCACTTCCATGCTGCAGAAAGGTGGAAACTAGTCAGAATATGTGCATTTTCTTCAGAGGAGGACACAGGGCAGTGATTGGCACAAGCTGGTCCAACCTCCTCATTTGTGTGGATCATCATAGTAGGCCATGATGATGTTCAGAGTCTGTGCAACAGCAAGCATGTTTATATCTGTATCCCTGGGAAGAATTCTTTGGCTATTTCCTTGATCATCATCAGTCCTGAGTAGTATCACAGGAAAATTAGTAGGATGCAGGTTATATCCTAAAACCCCACATAATGATCGCCCTTTCTCGACCCTCTTACCTTCTCCTGAGAATTCCATCCCTTACACTCTACCTACATCTCCCCAACTGTTCACATAGGTAAAGACTTCAGAGAGCTTTCTCAGGCTTTGGAGAAGTCCAGTAGACAAGGGCATCCACAAGAGAGGTGGGCAGGTAGCTCAAGGGAAGGTAGAAGAGCTTGGCATCCCAACCAGCTGAGTATCGAGTGCGAGGGTGACAGGCAGTCAGAGCATGCTCCATGCAGTCTGTCACTAAAGACAGGTCCTTGTTGCACCTCTGGTCCAATCCACTTAGCATTTTCAGATCTGTGGAGAATGAGGAAGAATTACGGTAGTTATACAGCTCCCACCACTCCTGTCTCATACCAGCATAGAGGAGAATTTCTATTCCCTATGTGGGAAAATCCATGTGTCTGAAACCCAAGCCTAGCCTGTCCCATTTCCTCAGAAGGACCACAAAATTCTTAAAGAAAAATTCTGCATTCAGTCACCTGTATCACAGCTCATGGAAAGTACTGGTCTTATACCACCTCCCATCCCTGACTTTGCTTACAGACCCAAGACCATGGAAGGATCAGAAGGAACAGAGCAACATGTTATGAAAGACAAAGCTCCTTTCTTACTGCATACACAAACTGCCCACTGCCTCAAGGAAATTGGTCTAAACTACTGTTCTTTGAGTGTAAAGAGAAAGGCATTAGAACTACTAAAATTAGCAAAGTGTTAAGGGTTTAAAATTGTATGTAGCTTTGATCCTCAGAGATCACTTACAGGTTGCCAGGTATTTCTCGCCATAGATCTCCCGGATTTCTGAGCAGGTCTGGTCCCACAGCATCTGGACATTTGAGATTATTCTGGCACTACTGGTCATATCAGTCAGGAAGAAGCCTGGCTCTATAATAGCCACCTTCACCCCAAAATAGGAGAGCTCCCTCCTGCAAGACAGACAGATGTCAAAGTCTTCATAGGTCTTTCAGTGAGAACATTTAAATAGGAGTACAGTAGCATGCCACCCAGAGCCTGTGGTGAAAAAAAAATGCCACACCTTTTGGATCTGGGGTTTACAGCAAATGGGGTAGATTCTTTGTGATAAGGACATTACCTCTGTACTCTTGTATGTCATACTAGTATATATTGTGTGTAGCTCACTGGCCTAAATGTGAAGATTCTGGTCTATGGCACTGTGTAAGACCTTTCTCCAAGTAGTGCAGATGCAAAGAATTCTAGTCCTTGTCCAAGTCATCTTCACCTCACTAGTAATTCTGCATCTGCCCCACATCTGTCCCAGGAACCTCTCAGTACAGGTCTTCTTAGACTCTTCTCTTACTCTCTAATTTACCATAGTTTTTAGGTCATGATAGAAGCATATAAGTTATGCTAGAGTGTGTTTATTATGGACTCTACAGGGTCCTGATATCTATCTCTGGAAATGAAAGAGATATTCAACCCAATTCAAACACATGCTCAACATATACATTTCAGGGGAATGGATTCTTGAACCAAAAACCTCACAGTTCCAAACTTATCCCAGTATTTTTCCCCAGTATTTTCCCTCCTCCACAAAAAGACAAAATAAACTCAACTTATGTCTCTGTTATAACCTGTTACAGACACATAGAAATGTGCTGCCCAGAGAATGAGTCAGTGAGGGGAAGACAAAAGAGACCCAAAACTTTAGTGTTCTCCCCATGATGGGGACTAAAAGAGTATGACTAAATAAAAACCCTCCCAAAGCACCCCTTGAGTCCTCTTTCCTTACAGTACCTGAGGGAGTCTGAGAAGGCCTCTACACCATACTTGGAGATGCAGTAACCACCACCAATGAAAGACACTCGGCCCATGATGCTGGAGACATTGACCACGCGGCCCCTCGCCTTCCTCACTAAGGGCAGCATGCTCAGTGTCACCTCAATCATGCCCAACAGGTTCACATCCAGTACAGTTGCAAAGTTCTGTTTGTTCAACCACTCATTGGGACCTGAGAAGGTGGAAATGCCAGCATTGTTGACCAAGCCCCAGAGTCCTAGAAACAGTGGGAAGAGATAGTCACACAACACAGGTTTAATTATGGATGAAATGCATATTCAACATGGTAATAACACTGTATATGATACAATGAATAAGAACAGGTTATCCACATGGCTGGGGAAATCATGAAGGGGACTGTTGACTCACAGCATAGATGCCTTAATCTTTTAAGACTACCTGGCTCAGCTTTCTACCTGGGAACCAGCCAGCAATTTCTTATCACTTGCTGTGTGTAAGAACAGATGGTGGGAAAATGCCTAACTTTGTTAATCTGGAGACATGAAAGTATGTTTGTGTTGTACAACTTGAAGCCAACTCTAGAGATTTTATTCTCTTATTTGTTGTGGTGGTTTGGATGGAAATAGCAGCCATAGGCTCATATATTTAAATACTTGTTCCTAAGAGTAGGGCAGTATTTGAGAAGGATTAGGAGGTGGGACCATTTTTTGGAGTGGGTGTGGCCATGTTGGATTCTCTGATTCACTGTGAGTGGGCTATTTCAAAGTCTTACTGTTTCTGCTACCTGTGGGTATGGATATAGTATCGCAGTGCCTTCTCTAGCACGTGACTGCTATGTAACCCAGCACACTTCATGACATAACAATAACGTTCAAAAGCTTTAACCATATGCAAGCACAAATGCAATGTTTCATCTATAAGTGTTACTATGGTCATGACATCAATTCATAAAGACAGAATTCTGACCAAACAATTGTATCTTCGAATTATTCTGAGCAGATTACACCCGGCAACCTGTGTCTTTGTAGTGCCCAAGAAAGGTAGTAATGAGGAAGAACTGGTTTCCATTATCATTCCTTATTATAGTACTAGGAAGGAACAGTAATAAAAAAGAAAAGAAGAAACAGAGGAAAACACAAAAGAAAAAAGAAAGAAAAGACAAAATTTATCTCTTAAGGAAATTTGGTTGGTAAACGAACAAATGGAAACTAGATTGTGAAAGATATGGAAAACAGAGTTGTGCTTTTAGTCTCTACTGAAGCCAGCCTTGAAATTAATAATGATCAGCTCATTGTTGATAAGCACCTATTTGATGAAAATCAGTATAGATCATCTCTCAATATTGATCACCATCAATATTAATTATCATCAATATTGGTCAACTCTCCTCAGATGCTTACAAAACCCAATATATTGGCTGATTATCTGAAAGCTTATCACAATCTAGAGTCATCAGAGTGGAAGGAGACTCAGTTGAGGAAATGCCTCCAAAAGATGCAGCTATAGGGCTATATAGCACATGTTTTAAGACTTTCAATTGTCAAGTTAAAAATACTTTTGTTTCTTCTACAGTATTTAACGTAAGTAGCACTGATTTTATACCTTCTAATTGGGTTTCTGTTTTAAAATCCAGCATGTCAGTTATGGAGGTCTAACAACCAGCTTTTGTTTTAGTGCCCTGAGTATCACAGAACCTTGGTATTCTAAAAAATAGCTTTCAAGTACTGGAAGAAAGGAATCAGGCTTTAAGCATAAGCAAGAAGGAAATGGGCTTGATTATTGCTGGTATATCAGCTTTAATGACATTAATTGCTAGCACCACTGCTTCTGCAATTGCTGTGACAGAAGAAGTTAAGACAGCTACTTTTGTTAATCATTTGCAAAAAAAAATGTCTCTAATGTGTTGAATACACCAGAGGATTTAGATGGGCATTTGGCAGAATGAATTGATGCTCTTTATCCTATTCAAATTACTGGAAGAATGTTCAGAATCTAAGAGTAAGGAGTCATCTTGAGTGTCATGCCAAATACCATTGGATTCATGTTAGTTCTACAATTTACAGTGATAGTCATTATAATTAAGAAGAAGTTTAAACACACTTGCAGTGTATTTGGCATAATTCTAACACCTCTTGAAATGTTTTAACAATACATAGGGAGCTTATGAATTTCAAGAATGCTGCTCTGCCGTTGATGTAGTAGATACTGCAGATAAAATTATCCGTGGCCTGAGGTCAGTATTTGATATTTGTCAAGCTTCAAAAATGGCATACATAGCTTGATCATGCTAGCCTTTTTTTGTCCTGGAAATACTTTTATTTCTGCCCATTGTGTTAAAGCTTTTCTTCAACAACGAGATGTTGGCAGCCAAAGTACATGGCTTGAATCTGAAAATGGACCCCCAAACAGAGTTATTAAATTAACAGGTTGGCAAGTTGAGGACAGGTAAGATTTTGCACAGAGCCTTACCAACCTAAGACATAAGAGCATTGCTTTTGATAATGCATATTCCATGATGGGTAAGGAAGGTATTCTTGTCAGAATGACCTAAGACAGGCTCAGTCTAGTTTATGAAATAAGAAAAGGGGTGGGGGAGAGGCAGAGAACTTTTGGAGCTGCATGGCAAGAATCTGACTTGGGCCAAGGACAAGGAAAAAGGCTGCTTGGCAGGAATATGACATTGGCCAAGGACAAAGGAGTGGGTTTCAGGCAGGTATCTGACATTAGGCTAGAATAAAGAAGTAATTTCAGGTAGAAATCTAAATCTTAGGCTAGAACAAAGAAGTAATCTCAGACGGGAATCTAAATTTTATGCTAGAAGAAGGAGGTAGGCTTCAGACCTGAAAATGACCTGGGGCTAAAACAGGAAAATAGGCTCAGATACTTTGGTTATCCTGATAAGCCCGGGAGTGTTCACATAACTGGGTTTAATGCCTTGCTTTTATTTTGACTATTTGTATTTATAGCTGAGTCCCCGGGTTATGCTATGTCCAATATTCTGAGGAACTGCCAGACTGATTTTCAGAGTGGTTGTACCAGCTTGCAAACCCACCAACAATGGAGGAGTGTTCCTCTTTCTTGCCAGCATCTACTATCACCTGAGTTTTGGTCTTAGCCATTCTGACTAGTGTGAGATGGTATCTCAGGGTTGTTTTGATTTGCATTTCTCTGATGACTAAGGATGTTAAGCATTCCTTAAGGTGCTTCTTGGCCACTCGAGCTTCCTCAGTTGAGAATTCTTTGTTTAGCTCTGTACCCCATTTTTAATAGGGTTATTTGGTTGTCTGGAGTCTAACTTCTTGAGTTCTTTTTATATATTGGATATTAGCCCTCTACTGGATATAGGATTGGTGATGATTTTTTCCCAATCTGTTGGTTGCTGTTTTGTCCTATTGACAGTGTCCTTTGCCTTATAGATGCTTTGCAATTTTATGAGGTCCATTTGCCAATTCTTGATCTTAGAGCATAAGCCATTGGTGTTCTGTTCAGGAACTTTTCCCCTGTGCCTACGTATTTGAGGGTCTTCCCCACCTTCTCTTCTATTAGTTTCAGTTCATCTGGTTTTATGTGTAGGTCCTTTATCCACTTGGACTTGAGCTTTGTCCAAGAGGATAAGAATGGATTGATTTGCATCCTTCTACATGCTGACCTCCAGTTGAACCAGCACCATTTGTTGAAAATGCTGTCCTTTTTCCACTGGATGGTTTTAGCTCCTTTGTCAAAGATCAAGTGACTGTATGTACGTGGGTTGATTTCTGGGTCTTTGATTCTATTTCATTGATCTTCCTGGCTATCTCTGTACCAATATCATGCAGTTTTTAGCACTACTGCTCTGTAGTAGTTTGACGTCAGGGATGGTGGTTCTCCCAGAAGTTCTTTTATTGTTTGTTGGGAGCCGACTTGTAGTAGAAAGCAGCTGTCAGCTTTGCAGCCATCTTGAGCCATATACTCTGACCTGAGACTTGGTTTTCAAAAGCTTACAACAGCTGATCACACTCTGATAAATATCTTGTTTATCCCACATATCTTGTTTTCCTGTTTAGTGCCCACAACTCCAAGGTCGTATCCATGCCTGCAAGGCACACGGTGCACATGCTATTCATGCTATACACACCTGTGAGGCTTACAACATATCCACACCTGCAAGGCACATGGTATCCACATGCCTACAAGGCATGTGGCAAAAATGTATAAATACCCTGGACTTCCCTTCAATAAGAGAGACAATAAATGAGAGACTTGATCAGAACCTCTGTCTTGTCTCCATTCTTCGCATCTCTTTCCCTTTATCCTCACTCTCTCTCGTGTTAGACCCTGATTCTCGGACCGAAGCAACAGCACAGGCCAGGACATTTTGGCCCCCAAGCGTGGGGCAGAGAGGGTACAACATCTTGGCAATCAACGAGAGGCAGCAGGAACAAGAGACCCAGTGAGGGACATTACTGGAAGAAGGATCTGCTGAAAATTCAGAAGTGAAACAAAGGTGATTGCCTCAGGAATCTTCCACATTGAGAAAGGTATAATGAAAATGGGGCAAGAAATAAGTCAGCCTGAACTCAACTGGTTTTGTTTTGTTGTTTGCTGTTCACGTGTGTCAATTGCCTGCTTTTGTTTCATTGTCTGAATGCTGTCTTTCATGTTCAAAATAAAAAGAAACATATATAAACAAAATTAGAATCCAAAAAACAACCGAAGGTTGATGACAATTTGTCAGAGCTAGATTGTGCCGACCTAGAGGAAGAGGAAGTCAAATATTAAGACCCTGAATGTCCCTCTTCCCAAAGGCCCCCTCCCTATGTGCCTCCACCTCCAAATGCTTCTGAATATATAGGTGGTGGATATAGATCCAAGAAAGGAGTTACAAGATAAAATTTCTAGTCTTAAACAACTAATAGAGTTAGAAAAAGAGTAACAGGGCTTAATTAATCAGCTACAAAAATTAAGGAAAGGGAAGAGGTCTCGAGAGGCCAACTGTGAAAATCCCCCCAACTCCTTTCATTCCTCAACCCAGAGTCCAAAGGCAGTTTCTATCCTCTAGCTTTTAGTTCAGCTACAGATCAGCCAGAGGAGGGACAGGCTGAGGCTTTTCCTGTATCAGAGACCAGAGACACTCAAGGGGTTGCTTGGAGACATCACACAAGGTTTAATTTTCAAATTATTAAAGAATCAAAAAATGCAGTATCTCAATACGGTGCCACTGCTCCCTTTACTCTTGCAATTTTAGAGTCTGTTGCAGAGGAGTGGCTCACTCCTAGTGATTGAAATATGGTAGTGAGATAAACTCTGGATTTCCTAGGAGAAAGGATTAGGATAAAGTGAAGATGGAATTACTCATCCTATTGAGGTTTATGGTAACAATGAAAAAAGAGGCTTATGGTATTTTTGATGGGGGCTACTGATTCAGCAGCACCCCTATGGCGTTGTGCGGATCCCATCACCTGGAAGGGGGACTCACCCGTCTGGGTGGATCAGTGGTCCCTAACCACCGAAAAATTACAAGCTGCCCAGTTGCTAGTGCAGGAGAAATCACAGGCAGAACATTTAGAAGAGAGTAACTCTCCCTGGAATACCCCAATATTTTTCATTAGCAAAAAGTCAGGAAAGTGGAGATTGTTGCAAGACTTGAGGGCTGTTAACATGACCATGATTAGAATGGGGAACCTTACAACCTGGTTTGCCCACACCGGTGGCAATACCTTTAGGCTATTATAAAATAGTTATAGATTTAAAAGACTGCTTTTTTTACTATCCACTTGCATCCTAATGATAGAAAGCGCTTTGCTTTCAGTGTTCCCACTATAAACTTTAGAGAACCTATGAAAAGATATCAATGGTAGGTCTTGCCTCAGGGTATGACTAACAGTCCTACCTTGTTCCAAAAGTTTGTGGCTTCCATCATAGAGGATGTTAGAACCATATGGAAGCAAATCTACATGATTCGTTTGATGGATGATATGTTAATAACAGGAAAAGATGGAAAACAGGTTCTCCAATGCTTTGATGATCTTAAAACAGCTTTACAAACTGCAGGGTTACAAATAGCACCAGAAAAGGTGCAAGTACAAGATCCATTATTTAGGATTTCAGATTAATGGTCCCCGTATTATTAATAGTAAGGCCACACTGAAGACTGACTCCCTTAAGACACTTAACGATTTTCAAAAACTATTGGGAGACATTAAATGGCTATGACCATATTTGAAACTCACGACAGGAGAATTGAAGCCCTTGTTTGATACTCTCAAGGGAGATCCTGACCCTAAGTGTGACAGGGCTCTAACAGAGGGAGGTGGAAAAGCCTTACAGAAGGTGGAGGGTGCTATTTCATCCCAATTTGTAACTCATCTTAATTATTCTAAGCCTTTATATTTTCTTTTTAACACTAAACTAACTCCTACTGCAGTTTTTTGGCAAACTCTACCCACATTATGGGTTTATCTTCCCTCATCCCCCCAAGAAGATTCTTTATCCATACTATGCATCTATAGCAGATATGATTATGTTAAGCAGAGATAACAGTCAAAAATATTTTGGAAAAGATCCTGATGTCATAGTACAACCCTATACAAAGCATCAGGTTGATTGGCTTATGCAGAATTCTGAAGTCTGGCCTATTGCATGTGCCTCATTTGGTGGTCAGATAGATAATCATTATCCATCAGATAAATTGGTTCAGTTTTGTAATCGCCATGCATTCATCTTTCCAACTCATACTGCACATGCACCTATCAAGGAAACATTGCTAGTTTTCACTGTTTGTTTCTCATCAGGAACAGCTGCTTATGCCTTTAAAGATCAAGTAATCTCCTTTGCCATATCATCTGTGTCAGCTCAATTGGTTGAATTACATGCTGTTGTTGCTGTGTTTCAAGCATTTCCAAATCAAACCAGTAATATTTACACAGATAGCTTATATATAGCCCAGTCTATTCCTCTGTTAGAAACTGCTGCACAAATAAAGCATTCCTCAGTAGCAGCTGATTTGTTTTTACAGTGCCAACAATTAATTTTGAGGAGAAAGTGTAAATTCTTTATAGGACACCTGAGAGCCCACCCTGGGCTACCAGGTTCTCTCTCTGAGGGAAACACCAAGGCAGATCTCACTACTTGTATAACTGCAGTGACTTTATCAAATCTACCATCTAACTTGGATCAGGCCATAAAGGCTCATGAGTTACATCACCTTAATTCTAAAACTTTAAAAGTCATGTTCAAAATTACCAGAGAACAAGCTAGGCAAATTGTCAAATAATGTCAACCATGTGTTAAACTTTTACCAGGTCCTCATTTGGGCCTAAATCCAAAGGGACTGATACCAAACAGTCTCTAGCAAATGGATGTTACTCATTATAATGAATTTGGAAAACAAAAAGATATGCATGTATGTGTAGATACATATGGTGGTTTCATTTATGCAACATTACAAACTGGAGAAGCAAGCAAACATGTAATCATTCATATGCTTGCTACAATTGCTGTATTGGCTGTGCCTAAACAGTTAAAGACTGACAATGACCCAGATTATACATGCTCCAATTTCCACCAGTTCTGTGAAAAATTGGGAATACTACATAAAACGAGTATTCCATATAATCCACAGGGCCAAGGTATGGTAGAAAGGGCACATCAAACTATTAAAGGTCGATTTCAAAAAATTAAAAATGGGGAATGGTACCCTAGCAAGAGATCCCCCAGAAATATCCTTCATCACATGCTCTTTATTTTTTATTTTTTAACTTTGGATTCTGAAAGAATATCTGCTGCAGATAGATTCTCGCATCCTGATACCAAAAAAAAAAAAAAATTGCAACAGACCTCTGGAAAAAACCATTAACTGGCACCTGGAATGGCCCAGATCCATTGCTTATTTGGGGAAGAGGTTCTGTCTGCATATATTCTCAAATGGCAGATGCCGCACGCTGGTTGCCAGAGAGACTGGTTAAACAAATAGACAGCAAAAACAAATCCAGGGAGGAGTAAATCCCCTGAGAAGCGTTTTTTTGTTTTTTTTTTTTCCTCTGCAGAAAACATGAAGGCTTTCCAACTGGAACAGATCAACGAGCAAACCTGACTTGGGAAGTTCTCAATGCTGAAGGAGACATCACCACCTGCATCTTTAGGGTGGCTCTATTTGACTCTTGGTTCCCCAAATTATGATTTAGTAGGGAACATTGTTTAGACCCAGAAAAAAACCCAGTACCACGGTTACTATAGTTGTTTTTTGGATTTGAGATTTCCTTACTTGTTTTGTTAAGATCAAAACTATGATCAGTTCTGTATTTCTGTGTGATGCCCTTAAAAAATAGTGTTGCTTTTATACCAACCATCGAGGCATTGTTAAGTCTCTTGTCCATTGGGTTGATGCTGTTCAACAAACCAATGGCTTTTGTACAACAACAGATAGATGCTATTCAAATGAAACCAATATAGGTCCATTCTTACAGGCTGGAAGTAGGGTACTCTGAAACCTCTATCATCAAGACTGATGAGGATTAACCCCTAAGTTAGCTAAGCCAGATAGTCAATGATGGGTAAGAGAACACCTCAAGACCCTTGCCCCTAACTGGGAGGCCTCACCATCCTAAGACAGGAGCTCAACCAATGGCTGTTGAGTATCCAAAGCCGGGAAAGGGAGGCTGGGATCATTTGTTCCAACCTAAGACAGGCACGGTTTCCGTAAGTTTTCCCAGCCTTCCCTTTTGAAAAAAAAAAAAAATTTTTTTAAAAGAGGACCTCTTGGGGGTCGACTTGTAGCAGAAGGCAGCTATCAGCTTTGCAGCCATCTTGAGCCATATACCCTGACATGAGACTTGGTTTTCAAAAGCTTACAACAGCTGAGCACACTCTGACAAATATCTTGTTTATCCCACATATCTTGTTTTGCTGTTTAGTGCCCACAGCTGCAAGGCACACATGGTGTCCATACCTGCAAGGCATGTGGGGCACATGCTATCCACGTGCTATCCATGCCATACATGCCTGTAAGACGCATGGTGCACATGCTATTCATGCTATACATACCTGTAAGGCTTACAACATATCCACACCTGCAAGGCATGTGGTATGCACATGCCTACAAGGCACGTGGCAAAAACATATAAATACCCCGGACTTCCCTTCAATGAGAGAGACAATAAGAGAGACAATAAATGAGAGACTTAATCAGAACCTCTGTCTTGTCTCCATTCTTCACGTCTCTTCCCCTTTATCGCCACTCTCTCTCTTGCTAGACCCTGACCTGCAAATCGAAGCAACAGCACAAGCCAGGACATTTTGGCCCCTAAGCATGGGGCAGAGCGGACCACAACAATTGTTGAGAATAGTTCTCAATATCTTGGGTTTTTTGTTATTCCAAATGAATTTGCAAATTGCTCTTTCTATCTCTATGAAGAATTGAGTGGGAATTTTGATGGGGATTTCATTGAACCTGGAAATTGCTTTTGGCAAGATGGCCATTTTTACTAAATTAATCCTGCCAATCCACAAGCATGGGAGATCTTTCCATCTTCTGAGATCTTCCTCGATTTCTTTCTTCAGAGACTTGAAATTCTTGTCATACAGATCTTGCACTTGCTTGGTTAGATTCACTCCAAGATATTTTATATTATTTGTGACTATTGTGAAGGGTGTCATTTCCCTAATTCCTTTCTCAGCCTGTCTATCCTTTGAGAAGAGGAAGGCTACTGATTGGTTTGAGCTGATTTTATATCCAGCCACTTTGCTCAAGTTGTTTATCAGGTTTAGGAGTTCTCTGGTGGAAGCTTTAGGGTCACTTAAGTATACTATCATATCATCTGCAAATAGTGAAATTTTGACTTCTTCCTTTCCTATTTGCATCCCTTTGACTTCCTTTTGTGGTCTAATTGCTCTGGCTAGGACTTCCAGTACTATACTGAATAGGTAGGGTGAGAGTGGGCAGCCTTGTCTAGTCCCTGATTTTAGTGGAATTGCTTCCAGTTTCTCTCCATTTAGTTTGATGTTGGCTACTGGCTTGCTATATTTTGCTTTTACTATGTTTAGGTATGGGCCTTGAATTCCTGATCTTTCCAAGACTTTTAACATGAAGGGATATTGAATTTTTGTAAAATTCTTTCTCAGTATCTAGTGAGATGATCATGTGGTTTTTTTTTCTTTGAGTTTGTTTATATAGTGGATTACATTGATGGATTCCCAAATATTGAACTATCCCTGCATTCCTGGGATAAAGCCTACTTGATCATGATGGATGATTGTTTTGTTGTGTTCTTGGACTCAGTTTGTGAGAATTTTATTGAGTATTTTTGCATCAATATTCATAAGAAAGATTGGTCTGAAGTTCTCTTTCTTTGTTGGGTCTTTGTGAGGTTTAAGTATGAGCATAATTGTGGCTTCATAGAAAAAATTGGGTAGTGTTCCTTCTGTTTCTATTCTGTGGAATAGTTTGAAGAGAATTGGTATTAGGTCTTCCTGGAAGGTCTGATAGAATTCTGCACTAAAACCATCTGGTCCTGGATTTTTTTGGTGTGGAGACTTTTAATGACTGCTTCTATTTCTTTAGGGTTTATGGGACTCTTTAGATGGTTTATCTGCTCCTGATTTAATTTTGGTACCTGGTATCTGTCTAGAAAATTGTCCATTGCATCCAGATTTTCCAAGTTTGTTGAGTATAGGATTTTGTAGTAGGATCTGATGATTTTTTTTTAATTTCTTCGGTTTCTGTTGTTATGTCTCCCTTTTCAGCTCTGATTTTATTAATTTGGATACTGTCTCTGTGCCCTTTGGTTAGTCTGGCTAAGGGTTTATCTATCTTGTTGATTTTCTCAAAGAACCAGCTCCTGGTTTTGCTGATATTTTGTATAGTTCTTTCTGTTTCTATTTGGTTGATTTCAGCTCTGAGTTTGATTATTTCCTGCCGTCTACTCCTCTTGGGTGCATTTGCTTCTTTTTGTTCTAAAGCTTTCAGGTGTGCTGTCAAGTTGTTAGTATATGTTCTCTCCTGTTTCTTTTTGTAGGCACTTAGAGATATGAGGTTTTCCTCTTAGTACTGCTTTCATGGAGTCCCACAAGTTTTGGTATGATGTGTCCTCATTTTCATTAAATTCTAAAAAGTCTTTAATGTCTTTCTTTATTTCTTCCTTGACCAAATCATCATTGAGTAGAGCTTTGTTCAGTTTCCACGTGGGCTTTCCATTGTTTTTGTCATTATTAAAGACCAGCATTAGTCCATAGTAATCTGATAGGGTGCAAGGAATTGTTTCAATCTTTTTGTATCTGTTGAGGCCTGTTTGTGACCAATTATATGCTCTATTTTAGAGAAGGTACCATGAGATATGGAGAAAAAGGTATATTCTTTTGTTTTAGGATGAAATGTTCTATCGATATCAGTTAAATCCATTTGGTTCATAACTTCTGTTAGTTTCATTGTGTCTCTGTTTAGTTTCTGTTTCCATGATCTCATTGCTGAGAGTAGGATGTTGAAATCCCCCACTATTATTTTGTGAGGTGCAATGTATGCTTTGAGCTTTAGTAAAGTTTCTTTTATGTAATATGGGTGCCCTTGCATTTTGGGCATAGATGTTCAGAATTGAGAGTTCATCTTGATACATTTTTCCTTTGATGAGTATAAAGTGTCCTTCCTTATCTTTTTTGATTACTTTTGGTTGAAAGTCAATTTTATTTGATATTAGAATTGCTACTCCAGATTGTTTCTTCGGACCATTGGCTTGGAAGATTGTTTTCCATTCTTTTACTCTGAGGTAGTGTCTGTCTTTTTCACAAAGGTATATTTCCTGTATGCAGCAAGATTCTGGGTCCTGTTTATGTATCCAGTCTGATAGTCTATGTCTTTTTATTGGAGAATTGAGTCCATTGATATTAAGAGATATTGAGGAAAAATGATTGTTGCTTCTTGTTATTTTTGTTATTAGAGGTGGAATTATGTTTGTGTAACTATCTTCTTTTGGGGTTGTTGGCAGATTACTTCTTTGCCTTTTCTAGGTTGTAGTTTTCCTCCTTGTGTTGGAGTTTTCCATCAATTATCCTTTGAAGTGCTGGATTTGTGGGAAGATATTGTGTAAATTTGGTTTTGTTGTGGAATATCTTGGTTTCTTCATCAATAGTGATTGAGAGTTTTGCTGGGTATAGGAGTCTGGGCTGGCATGTGTGTTCTCTTAGGGTCTGTATGATATCAGTCCAGGATCTTCTGGCTTTTATAGTCTCTGGTAAGAAGTCTGGTGTAATTCTGATAGGTCTGCCTTTATATGTTACTTTACCTTTTTCCCTTGCTGCTTTTAGTATTTTTTCTTTGTTTTGTACATTTGATGTTTTGATTATTATGTGACAGGAGGTATTTCTTTTCTGGTCTAGTCTATTTGGAGTTCTGTAGGCTTCTTGTATATTCGTGGACATCTCTTTCTTTAGTTTAGGGAAGTTTTCCTCTATAATTTTGTTGAAAATATTTACTGGCCCTTTAAGTTGGGAGTCTTCCCCCCTCATCTATACCTATTATTCTTAGGTTTGATCTTCTCATTGTGTCCTGGATTTCCTGGATGTTTTGGGTTAGGAGATTTTTGCATTTTGCATTTTCTTTGACAGTTTGTCAATGTTTTCCATGGTATTTTCTGCACATGAGATTCTCTCTTCTATCTCTTGTATTCTGTTGGTGATGCTTGCATCTATGACTCCTGATCTCTTTCCTAGGTTATCTATCTCCAGGGTAGTCTCCCTTTGAGATTTCTTTATTGTTTCTACTTCCATTTTTAGATCCTGGATGGTTTTGTTTAATTCCTTCACCTGTTTGGTTGTGTTTTCTTGCTATTCTTTAAGGGATTTTTGTGTTTCCTCTTTAAGGGCTTCTACCTGTTTACCTGTGTTCTCCTGTACTTCTTTAAGGGAGTTATTTATGTCCTTCTTAAAGTCCTCTATCATCATCATGAGAAGTGATTTTAATTCTGAATCATGCTTTTCCAGTGTGATGGGGTGTTCAGGGCTTGTTATGGTGGGTGAACTGGGTTCTGATGATGCCAAGTAACTTTGGTTTCTGTTGCTTACATTCTTGCGCTTGCCTTTAACCATCTGGTTAACTCTAGTGCTACCTGCATTCACTGTCTCTGACTGGAGCCTGTCTTTCCAGTTATCTTGCTTGTGTCAGAACTCCTCAGGGTCCAGATGTCTCTGTGATCCTGTGATCCTGTGATCCTGTGATCCTGTGATCCTGTGATCCTGTGATCCTGTGATCCTGTGATCCTGTGATCCTGTGATCCTGTGATCCCGAGCTCCAGCTGCTCTGAGTGCAGTGGTTCCTCTAGGATGTCTCAGAATATGGTGTCTCCAAGGTAGCAGACCAGCTAGGTGTCCACTGCTCTCAGTGCAGTGTCTCCTCTGGAATGTCTCAGGATATGGTGTCCACTGCTCTGAGTGCAGTGGCTCCTCTAGGATGTCTCAGGATATGTTTTCTTCACGGAAGCAGACCAGCTAAGTGTCTGCCCCAGCCTCAAGGACCAGGGGAGAGACAGAAGGGGAGTGTTATTCCACAGGGGTGGGGTTGGGTGCCTGGTGCGTCCTGAGAACTCCCTGCTCCCAGTTGTAGCTCTGGGGCGTAGGGTAGTGATCAAGTGTTCTTACCTGCTGCTCTGAGTTCAGTGGCTCCTCTAGGATGTCTCAGGATATGGTGTCTTCATGGGATCAGACCAGCTAGGTGTCTGCCCCAGCCACAAGGACCAGGTGAAGGGCAGAAGGCAATTATTGATCTTCTAAGGATCATCTAGCCCATTGTTAGTGGTGCCATCCCTGGGATGCTGGTCCTGGGTCTTATAAGAAAGCAACCTCAGCAAGCCATGAGGAGCAAGCCACTAAGCAGCAACCATGGCCTTTGCATCAGCTCTTGCATTCAGGTTCCTTCCCAATTTGAATTGCTGTTCTGAGTTCCTTTGGTGATGAACAGTGATGTGGTAGTGTAACCTAAATAAATTCTTTCCTAGAACAACTTGCTCTGTGGTCATGATGTTTAGTTGTAACAGTAAAAATCCTACCTGTGACACCCAGGGAGAGGATGAGGGAGGTAACAATTTTTTGCTAATAACCAATAGGACAGATTTTCCACTATCAACCTGAACATATGGTGCTCTCTTTACAACCAAACCACAGATGACCCTCAGTCATCCCTTTGGACTTTAAGTAATGGATCTTCAAAGAACCATTCTGAAATGCCTACAAATAAACACCATATCTCCATTGTCAATTTCTGTGCAGGGTCAGTGGGAAACTAGTTGATGTTAAAATCTTGGTTCAAATAAGTCATCTGCATTCTTGGCTCAAAATCATGTCTTGTGCATCTATAGACACATAATCACTAATCAAGATTGGTTTTGTTCAGTTTTGAAAAACAATATAAAAAACTACTTCTGTAGAAGCTTCCTAAAATACATATATAAAAGAATTTCAGGAGAGTCACCAAATGATGGTAGACATGACACCCCAAGTAGAAATTGAATGCCATCAAGTAAAACCTTCACTGCCAGAATGGATCAAATATTGTCCACCCGTCCCCCCCCCAAAAAAAAAAACATAGAATAACCCTCTGTCTTACTTTGGGGTTTAGTGCTGTGAACAGACACCATGACTAAACCAACTCTTAGAAAATATTTAACTGGGGCTGGCTAAAACTTAGGACATTCAGTCCATTATCATCAAGATGGGAGCATGGCAGTATCCAGGCAGACATGGAGACGGAGAAGCTGAGAGTCCCACTTCTCCTTTAGAAGGGACCTAAGAGAAGAATGGCTTTCAGGCAGCTAGGATGAGGTTATTAAATCCCAGGCCCACAGTGGCACACCTACTCTATCAGGGCTATACCTCCAAATCGTGCCACTCCCTAAGCTAGGCATAGTCAAACCACCACAACCTCCAAACCCCCATTACAAGCTTCCCTCAAGACTGCTATCTGCTCTCTAAACCTGATGATAAGACTATTTAGCTGTGGTGGTTTGAATATACCAGCCCAGTGACTGGCACTATTAAGAGGTATGGCCCTGTTGGAAGAAGAGTAACACTGTGGGCATAGGCTTTAAGATACTCATCCTAGATCCCTAGAAGCCAGTCTTCTGTTTGCCTCTGAACAAGATGTAGAACTCTCAGTTCATCCTACACCATAACTACCTAGATGATTACAATGTCCTGCCTTGATAATGGAATAAAGATCTGACCCTGTAAGCCAGCCCCAATTAAATGTTGTCCTTCTATGAGTTGTTTTGGTCATGGTGTCTGTTCATACCAGTAACCCTAAATAAGAAAGAAGTTGGTATCAGGACTATGGTATTGTTGTATAGGCCTGACCATGCTGTCATGTGAAAGAATGTGGATTTGGCGACTTTGGATTTGGAAATCAGTGGAATTCTTTAAATGGGGGATTAATGATTAATGGCCTATCTTTGTAAGAATATGAAAGAATTTGTTTTTTGCTAAGTATGATTTGGACTCTGGAGGTCTGGCTCTAAATGTTTCCGAGTAGAAAGATGTTAATATGTGACTGAGAGACTGCTTTTGTGATATTTTGGTGTAAAACGTGGCTGTTTTTTACCCTTGCCTGAAGAGTCTACCTGAGTCTAAGGTAAAGTGATTTATATTAATTCCACTGACAATGAAGTCTCAACAAAGCCCAAGAGACACTTTCTTCTCTGGTTAAGTTTCATAATGAGAATTTTGGTTAAGAATACAAGCATACAAAAGAAAAATATAAAATGTATTTTCCAAGTAATGAAAGAACACCAGAAAGTGAAAAGAAGGTGAATTCTGTATCTAGGGATATAAACAGATTAAGGAAGTGTTGACTTTGTGGAAAGATCCCACCAAGCTAAGTATACAGTTAATGAGTTTGACATTGAATAAGGAATGGTCATATGACCATTAGGTGTAATCATTACTTGGTTATTGTCTTCACTTATATTTTATATCTGGAGTGAACTACAATCCAGAAATGAAAGATATAGGCTTTTGATTTTAATCTTGAGGAACATTGGCCATGAAAAGCTCAAGTTAGTACATGCCTTTGGTCCTTGAAGTCTGTGTCAAGCAGATCTCTGAGTTAAACACCAGCCTGAGACAGAGCAAGTTGTAGGTGAAGAAAAGCTTAAATCCCAAGATCCAGGACAGCCAAGGTTGAACAGTGAGGAAACAAACTGAAAAACAGAAAGCTGGTAATAGAATATGGGGGCCATGTTCCAGGCACAGTAAGCAGCAGAACTCAGTAGCTTCTGCCATCTGGCTCTGGCTATAGACTCAAGAATAGAAGGGACTACTGGGACAATTGATGATGGTTAGCTTGATCTAAGAAATTAGTGATAATTAAGTAGTGACCAGCATCACTGAGGTGAAATCTTCTGGGAAGTGGTTTCTGAGAGCACAAAGAAGCTATTTTCCAGAGAAGGCCAAGGTTGTACCTCGTTCTGCAGCTGGACTTGACAGTGTGTACGAATCACCCATGGAGAACAGCTGAGACTCAGCACTGTGAGAGGCTAAGGAAGGTCATTGGTGAAGGTACAGCCTCAGTTACAGTTAATGACCCAGGACTGAAGGGTCATGTAATGAATTCGAGGCTTGGCACAATGACGAGAGCCTATGAGTGGCCATTGGTGAAGCCTAAGTGCTGCAGAAGACCCCAGTGTAGTAGAGATGCCAGTACCATAGGATGATCACCAAGAAAATCAGCAGCAGCAGTGGAGTAGAGTCAACCAGAGTCTAGAATTCTACAGAGGATACAGCTTCAGATGTGGCTCAAGTACTTCAGAAGAGCCCAGAAGATCATGTGTGGATCTGAGACACTGGAACAAAAAGCGTTAATGTTGAGGTTGCCTTGGAAACCCCAAGATGTTCAAGTTGCCAGAGTCACAGGATATCTGCTGAGGAAAGCCGCTAACAGAGAGTAGAACCAGCCCATAAGAAAGAAGTTTGTTGCAGAAAAAAAAAAAAAAGATGCAGAAGGAGTTGGAGATCTGAAGATGGCTTTAATATCGGATTCTGAGACACACAGTTTGATGTTTGCCCAGCTGTTTTCCTGTACAGCTTCCAGGTCTACAGTTAAGAGAGAGCATGAATCTCAGAAGACACTTTGAACTACAGACTTTTAACAGTATTGAGACTGTTACAAACTATTGCGACTTTTGAAGTTGTATTCAATGTATTTTGCGTTATGACATGTTTAGGTATGGCCCCCACAGACTCATGTGTTTGAACAAGCCTATGGAGGTCAAGGAGATGAATGCAGTGCTTTGTATAGGCTTGCCCTAGGGAGTGGCACTGTTATGGGATGTGGCCTTGCTGCAGTAGGTATGGTCCTGTTGTAGGAGTGTGTCACTGTGGGCATAGGCTTTAATTCCCACATCCTAGCTCCCTGAAGCCAGTTGTTTTTGGTTTGCCTTCAGAACAAGATGTAGAACTCTCAACTCCTCCTACATCATGCCTGCCTGCCTGCATATTGCCATGCTCCCAACTTGATGATAATAAACTGAACCTCTGAACCTGTAAGCCAGCCCCAATTAAATGTTGTCCTTCTAAGAGTTGCCTTGGTCATGGTGTCTGTTCACAATAGTAAAACCCTAAGTCAACAGCTGAAGTCCATACTGTCTGATGTCACTCAACTGAGAGAAGGCAAGCTGGTGCCCAACTAAAACCTTCACTGCTACTGATTACCATTCAAGGGGCCAGAAGATACACTGGATACTCCCAAACAAGAAAGACAGTCATTACTATTACCCAACCTCAAGCCCTATGATCTTCCACAGTGACCTGACTTTAAGGTATATGGTACAATAAAAGCACCAATGTCATGGGGGTAACTAAACACTTTTCATTAGATTGAAGGTGTGCTTTCTCAGATGGAATCCATAATGATCCTACTAGAGTGGCCAAGAACCTGAGACTCGATAAGTCATGGTTCTATGGGAAAACTAAATATTATTATTATTCTAAGAGAACACACAGTAACAAGACTCTTAATGAATATTACTAGCAGCACTCAAAAATCCAGTGATTTGATTAATTTCCATCTGGAAAAACATGCCTTGCAATACACAAGAATAAACACAAATGGTCAATGTGCAGAGAGTGAGAGACTCTGGCACACTCAGTCCTAAAAGGGAAGTCTTCATCATGCCTCTCTCCACAAGGCTCAGAGATCGATGAGGATGAGGAGGCAGAAACATGTTAAGGGCCAGAGGTGATGGATGACTCCAAGGAGACTGTCTTCTAGACACATCGGACTGCTGTTCACATGAACTCACAGAGACTGTAAAAGCACAAGTAAGACCTGCACAGTTAAAACAGGACCCAGCACTGGGGAGGGAAAGTGGACACACATGGTCTAACCTCTAAGCAAGAAGCCATTTTAACTGATAAATGATATCCAATTAAGAACAGTTTTCTGCACTGTAGTGTCAATGGTGCCTTTAGGGGTTTTATTGTATACTGTGTGAAGATTCAAATGCTGATTTCTGTGTCCACTGCATCTGGTTACAGTCATTATTCAGAGAATATCCACGTGCAATCTTGTGTAAACAACAGTTTTCCAGTTGTTCCCTCTAGTGTCAATAAGGAGAACTCAACAAACAATGACTGAGCAGGGGAGAAAACATGGCTGTACTTCTCTCTGCCTGGAGAGGGAGCTAGAGAGGAGAAAGTATGGATTAGCCACCTGCAAATAGTCTAGGAGACACCATAAGGAAACACCTGGAGCAGAGAAGGTCTAAAATTGCAAGTATCTCCATGATTTTGTCTGGAGGCTTGGCAGATTAGTTTAGAGGACTGAAATAGAGTAACATTGCTCAATAATTCTGCCCTTTAGGCATGTTAAATAAATAACTTAGTCCAGTCTCAGTTATTTGAAAGCTAGCTGAGTAAGGAGGACACTGTAACCCTCTCATTATAAAGTCTCACACAGAGCTTTACACTCAATAGTGGTTGTATTCCCAGAAAATAAACTCTATGAAATTATGGGAGAAAAGGGGGAGCCAGCATTTTTTTCATGGTGATTTGTGCTGGCTTTTTTGCTTGTTCCTTTTTTGCTTGTTTTTGGCTATTGTTTTTTTCTTTTTCTTTTTCTTTTTCTTTTTTTTTTTTTTTTTTTTTGTTTGTTTGTTTGTTTATGTTACTTTTCCTTGGTGGTTTTTAATTTTGTTTTTGTTTTTGTTTTTTCAGACAGAGAGAAGGAGAGACATAAAGAATATGAACTTGAGTGACTGGGACATGGGGAAATCTGTGAGGAGGTGGGGAAAGGGAAACACAATTGAAATGTTTGCATGAAAAAATTTAATAATAATATACACAACAAATACTTTAATTCTAGGATTGCAAAATACACATGCTTGCAGACTCAGAATGGACTAGAAGTTTCACAAGATAGTTCTTAGGACACAAAAACAAGTTGTCCTAAAATGGCATGGTGGCCATTTCTGGCGATGCCAACAGGAAGGAGCTGAGGAACAGGTTCGTCAGATGGTGACCAGGTTCATACTAGAACCCTGCCTCAAAAACATGAGCCAGAAGAACACAAAGGAACCAAACAAAATACAATTACAATACTTGCTAAGTGTAATAAGACTTGGTTAAGGGTCAAGTTATTTTACTTCACTGAATATTATTATTGTAATTAATGTTCTTTAAGTGGTAAAGTTGTCAAAAAAGCTTACATTTTTTAAGTGGGAAGAAAGCACATACAGTAAACATACAAGTCAACCTGTGACTAGTTTTTATCCACTTAATAGTAAATCATACATTAGTCGTAGTTTGGCATGACTAGAGTTTAGAACAATAACTGTTTCCAATTTATTTTTATTTAAATTTGTCTTTTAAATAATAATACAAATAGTGGAGACAAAGGGAGAAAGATTGATAGGCAGTGTGTGTGTGTGTGTGTGTGTGTGTGTGTGTGTGTCTGTGTGTATGTGTGTGTGTGTCTGTGTGTGTGTCTGTGTGTGTGTGTCTGTGTGTGTCTGTGTGAAAGAGAGAAACCACTTCCTAGCTTTTTCCACCCTGAGGCATTCCTTGACTTTGGGCCTAAGCCTGGCAATGATGTTGGCTCTCCCTCTGAAGGTGCACAGGCAGTGCATAAGAACATGTTCCAGAACTGAGAAAGCTGATGCACTTGGGCACATGACCTTCACACAGAGACCAGGCCCCAGGACACCAGGGCTCTCCTTCCTCCTCACTGTCAATAACCTAGGACTCCAGCAATCCAGTCATTCTACATAAAAAGACAAAGAGGACAGAAAATAATTTGAACATAAAAAGTTTCCAAGGCACCAGCTAATCAAAGAATACAGAGCTTGGAGGATCCAATGTACAGGTAAGAGGAGAGACTGATGTGCTGGAGAAGGGCAGGATCTACAGTGACTCCAACTCCACCCTGACCCCACCAGGAATCTTTTCAGACTATGTAATCCGCGTGCGATCTTCCCGCCAGCAGGAACTCACGCGGACACACAGGATCCTCCTACAGCAGGCTTTATTGCAGCCGAAATGGAAGGGAAGACCCCGATAACAAAGGGATATGTCCTTAAATACCTATTAGGTCGGCGTGTTGGCGTGTACCTCTGTGATTGGCTAGCAGAGCTCAGGAGAATATGACGTCTCGGGATGCGTCACATGTAGGCTGGTTCAAGGGACTCTGAGCATGCTCTGAACACTTGTTTACTAGTTAAGCGGGGTGAGTCCAGGCTGATGTCGACGCCATCTTCCAATGGCAGCGGTGTGATAGTGCGTGATGACGTTGGCACACCATACCCAATGACGTTGGCGCACCGCAAGACTACACAGACCTTCCTTCACCCACTGAGAGAAAAACAACACAGACAGGAATCTCAATGGTACCTCAGTTCCCAACACGCTCCTTCACCCACTGGGTGACTGCCACAATACTCTCTGTCTTGGTGACATCAAGGGTCACTGTCTCCAGCCTCTCAGATTTCTGGCTCCTTAGCTGCTCTGCTCCCTTCTCTGTCAGACATGCAGCCAGTACCCTCATTCCTCTCCTGTCCAGCTGTCTGGCCAGCAGGTTCTCAAAGCCTGAGTCACAGCCCGTGATGAAGACACACTTGTCATGGAGATGGCCCATCACCTGCCTCTCCCTGACCAAGCGCAGGAGCGTCCACAGGCCCATCAGTGCCACCAGATAGAGCCACATGGCTTGTAGAAGTCGAGAAGAGAGAGAGATAATATGAGTCAAAATGAAACTGGCATCTGCTCACACAGGCAGGCTTAGGCATGGAAGACTCCAGCCTTTTGGGGTGAATTCCTCTGCATTTCTTATAATTGTTAACGTCTCACATCTCTGGTCTTTGACCTGCTCTTGAGCTGCAGACATTTAATGCCCTTTGGCTCTGCCTATCTCACTAACAAGTAAAACTCCACTGACTGTCCAGTAACACAGGCCTGTACTCTTGGGATTGTTGCTTCCTGGACTCATGTGGTAATACATGTGTATGTCATTACACAGGTCCCATGGTCCAGTCCCAGGTTACCTTGTGTCTCTGCACCTTGCACTTGGGAGCCACCAACCAGGATGTTGTGAACATAATGAGATCTATTGGTAACATGCAGTTGGACTTGGGACAACTATAGGAGAGGACATGGAGAATTGGTGCCCTTCTTATACAGTAGCTCCAGGGAAGATAGAAGGACAGGCCCCACACAGGGAAGGCTGACCTCAAAGGAACACAAGGTAATGAGGCTAGGACCCCAGACACATCATGACTCACAGAACTGATGTGGGGAAGGAAATGACTTTGATCTCACAAGTGTCCCTTCTCCTGGCTTCTAGGATAAAGCAGACTTGAGCACAGATTTTTTGAGTTGTGACCTCCATGACCGCCCTTGACTCACCTGAGTCAGGATTTCTTAGTTAATTTCTCAGCATGCCTTGCTCAGAACCTCAGAAGTAGTGTTTCGAGCTTTACATATGGCTCCTGGCTCTGAAGAATGGCTGACTGACTGTCTGATTCCAGCTCAAAATAAACCTGGTGCCTTCCTTCAGGTATGATGTCATATTTCCCTTACCTGAAACTTCCACAACTTTCTGTTCCAATCTGTAAGGATTCAGACTGGCCTTGTGCTCTCAAAACCATGCTTCTATCAGGAAATGCCCCAACATGGGATACATTACAGCTCTGCCGTTAGGCCTGGGACATAGTTATCAGTAGTGAGTGATCTGTGAATCTGGAGCTGGGCCACTATCCCTCCAAGGGTGTACCTCCAGTAGACCCCTCCTGTGTCTTTTCTACATTTGCACCGCTATTCCTTCTCCCCTGTGCCTGATCCTGTATGTCTTACTGCTGCTATCCTTGTCCTCCTGCCTCTACTCCTGTCCCTCCTCCTGATCCTGCAAAAAAGTGCTAGGACATTCTTCATGTGGCTGTTATCACCCAACAGGTCCTTAAAATCCTAGCTCTGAATTGCATCTTGCAAAATGTAATGCTGGGTTTTCTCGTCCAAAGTGCATGCAGATATTGCTGCTCTTGGATCTTGTATCCCTTCAACAGTGAGTGCTCTAGAGCCATCCTTCTATGGTCATTTCCCAATCCTCTCCCTACAAGCCTGTCCTTATCAACCTTGACAAGAACGTTCACTCTTATTGGATCAAGGTCTTGTGGAACACAGAAGGATCTAGATCTAGCCCTGGAATTTCTGGATAAAGTCAGAGAGAATGGGAAAATGAACATGACTCTGTTACAATAGGCAGAAAGCCTAAGAGACACCTCCCTGATTCATGAAAGCTCCTCAGTCCATCCATCCCTCCTGAGATTCTCACACAAGCCAAATGAAAGTGCCTAACTACTCCTCTTCCCTATACTGGGTAGGGTGGGTTGGTCCCATTCCAGACCAAACACTGTGAGTGTCCAACACTGTAGCTCCTCAGATCTCTGGGCTGCTCTGATCTGCTCATGTATATGGGAACTGAGCCATCTACTGGGATCAGGTGTCTAGCTCAGTCCAGGGAGAAGCACTTTCTCCCAAAAGGCTGTGCACTCCAATCCAACTTTTCTTCCTCATGCAAAAAGGAAAGAGGTGGAGCCTAGAGTCAGTGCTGCAAAGGTGGAAACAGACCCACTGTTAAGCCTGTTTCTAGACTTGACCATATGCAGCCTCTACTCAGTCTTAATTGGGGAATCAGAAATGAAAGACTATTGTGTTCAAATGGCTGAGGATCCAGGGTTGGAGACATGGGACTGGGGTGTGGGACTGGGGTGTGTACAGTGTAGTCCTCATGCATAGATGAGTGAGACAGCATCTTGTGACAGGCAGAGTCCTTCTCGGGCACATCTGAGTACACTGTGGCTTTCCCCAATGCAGAAACCTGGTTGAGGAGAAAAGGAGGCTCCTCCAGGGCTATGGCAGGCAGCCTTGGACCACCTTACAGGGCACTTCCTGCTGATTACCCATTGTTCTGTCTCATTATGATGCTCTTGAGTCTCTCCCCATGCTTAGAGCTGTAGATCTGGCCTGGGTGCTGCCCCTTCCCCTGTGGAACCAGCACAATGCTCTAGAGAGTACTGAGATTGTTGTACCCTCCTGACCAGCCTCCTCACAGGCTACAATGTGCAGAGATGCTGATATGTTCCTATAGTGTGATTTGTGTAATGATGAAGACAATAGTGAGACATCTCAAAACAAACAAACAAACCAAAAGAAATAAAAACTAAAATATAAATATATGTTTTGGAAAAATGAGTCAGCCATTATGAGTACTTACTGCTCTTCTGAAGAACCCAAATTCATTTCCTGACACCCATATTGTATGGCTAGAAACTTCTTGTAACTAGTGGCCCTCATGTTCCTTCTCACCTCTGAGGGTCCTCCCACACATGAAACATACAAGTACACACACATATGCTCAAAGGTCCTAAAACAATCATTTCAAAATAACATAAGTTAATGGATGACCATACACATGTTAGGTAGAAGAATTTCTATTTTCATTAATCCAGAAATTGTTGTTTATTTACAAGTTTCTCCTGTGGCCCCTTGGCCCTCACATTTCTACTGAGAGAAGAGGAGTCAGGCACCTATGGAAGCCCCTCCCCAGGGCAAGTCTGTACTGAGCCCAGGATTCTCTATCTCTTCCACAGATGCTTTCCCTGCTCAGCCTACTCTTGAGATTCCCAACCTAGCAGCAGGCAGGGCCAGGCCTCAGAGGTCACGGCAAGGTCAGCACCCTGGCTCTTTGGCAAAAATGTTGTCCATAAAATGAAAATCATAGTTGAAAAGGATACTCTCTACATGCTGCTGGAGGAGTGTGGCAGTGGCATTGAGGGAAGGGACATGAGAAGTGGCCTGGGATAAGGACAGACAGAAAATCAGAAGTGATTTGTTGTGATGGTCAGATAGTAAGTCTTATATGAAGGAATGGTCACTTAATGAATCTGCTGGTAAGGCATGGTCACTTAGTGAGTCTGCAAGAAGGGATGTTAACTTCCTGATTCTGCAGGTAAGATATGGTCATTTAGTGAATCTGCAGGAATGGATGATCACTTAGTGAGTCTACAGGAAGGGATAGTTATCTAGTGTGTATTCAGGAAGAGTTGGTCACTTAGTAGGTCTGTAGAATGGGTTGGTCACTTAGTGAGTCTGAGGGAAGAAATGGTCACTTGGTGAGTCTGCAAGAAGGGATGGTCACTTTTGTAGGTCTGCAGGAAAGGATGGTCACTTAGTGTGTCTGCAGGAAGAGATGAGCAGTTAGTGAGTTTACATGGAAGGGATGGTCACTTAGTGAGTCTGCAGGAAAGAATGATCACTTAGTGAGTCTACAGGGAATTCATGATCACAGGGTAGTTCTACAGGAAGGGATGATTACTTCATGAGTCTGCAGAAAGGATGGTCACTTAATGGATCAGCAAGGAAGGGATGGACACTTAGTCAGTCTAGGGGGAAAAAAACGGTCACTAAGTGAGTCTGCAGGAAAGATATGGTCACTTGGTGATCCTTCAGGGAGAGATGGTCACTGAGTGAGTCTTTAGGGAAGGGAGTGGTGGAGCTGAGGCCTACAGGTAAATTCTGTCCATGGACTTGCTGGTCCCAGCCTCCTCATTGTGTGGATCTTTATGCTCAACCATGATGCTCAGAGCCTGGGCAACAGCCAGCAACTTTGTATCTGAATCCCTTGGCAGAATTCTTTGGCTATTTTTTTGGTTTTCTGCCTTATGTGTTGTGGTTAAGTTTTGAATGGAGAACAGTTGTTCCCACTTCAATGGCTGGAAGGGATGGGACACTCAAGGATAAGCCTGTTGGCCTGTGGCAACCCTTCTCAAGTCACCTCCCTTATCACTGTCATCCAAACCTCACTAACCAACAAAGCCATAGTTTAAATCACAGGGCCCAGGAAATCACCTCATACTTTGCTCTAAAAATAAAAAGAGTACCAAAAAAAAAAAGCCATGATTTCAAAATAAATAAAAAATTGGTGTCTCCCGACAGAGGTTCTGGTTAGTCAACAAAAGTATGGACTGGGTATTAAGACTATCTTGTACCTCACTGGTACAAATAGGAATAATTATGCTCTAATTGTATTTTGAGAGAAAAGGTTTATTTTAACAGGAAGGGTGATATGTAGGAGGAGCTAAGGAGGAAGGAACATCGAGAGGAAGAGGTGGAGTAAGGAAAGGAGAAGATGAAGTAGAGGAGAAGCTAGGTGATGAGAGAGAGAAAGAGAGAGAAAGAGAGAGGGGGCATGGAGGCAGAAGTTCACGTGTCTCCACCAGTCAAAGATAGTTTACATATCTGGGTTGGGTATTAGGTTACACTTCTGATTGAGCATTACCATACTTATAAAGCCTTTGATTAACATTTTAAAAAAATTGTATAAAAGCAAAATGGAAAAGGGGGCATGGGATAAGAGTTTTCTAGGGAGGGGAAATGGGGAAAGGCAATGGCATCTGAAATGTAAATAAAATATCAAAGAAAGAAGAAGAAGGAGAAGGAGGAGGAAGAAGAGGAGGAAGAAGAGGAAGAAGAGGAGGAAGAAGAGGAGGAAGAAGAGGAGGAGAAGGAGGAGAAGCCTAAAAAGAAAATTGGTATCTTCATCCTCTGCTGGATTCTCACCACCAGGGACTGAAACAAACATCCAGGGCCTGTCGACCTGATTCAAGAGCATGAGTGCTGGTATTATTAGTGACACCTCTCAGACACAACACCATGGTCACAGGTGACTTCAGAGCAGGGACACTTCCATGCTGCATAGGGGTGTAAACTAGCCATGGAATGTGCATTTCCTGCAGATGAGGACACAGGGCAGTGCTTGGCAAAAGCTGGTCCCAACCTCCTCATTCGTGTGGATCTTCATGGTAGGCCATGATGCTCAGAGCCTGGGCAACAGCCAGCACTTTTGTATCTGAATCCCTTGGCAGAATTCTTTGGCTATTTCTTTGGCCATCATCAGTCTTGAGTAGTGTCACAGGAAAATTACTGGGATGAAGATTATATCCTAGAACCCCAGAGCAACGACCTCCCTCCTTCGACCCTCCTACTTTTTCCTAAAGATTCCCTCCTTTACACAGTGCCTCCATATTCCCAACTATACACATAGGTAAAGACTTCAAAGAGCTTTCTCAGGCTTTGGAGAAGTCCAGTAGACAAGGGCATCCACAAGAGAGGTGGGCAGGTAGCTCAAGGGAAGGTAGAGGAGCTTGGCATCCCAACCGGCTGAGTATCGGGTGCGAGGGTGACAGGCAGTCAGAGCGTGCTCCATGCAGTCAGTCACCAAAGACAGGTCAGAGTTGCACATGTAATCCAGCAATTTTAGCCTTTTCAGATCTATGCAGAATGAGAAATATTTCAGGTGGTCATTCAGCTCCCGCCACTCCTGTCTGACACTAGCATGGAGGAGAACTATTCTCTACGTGCATGAAACCGTGTCTCCGAATCCCTGAAGCCATGTCCAAGCCTAGCCTTGACAGTTCCTCAGAAGGACCACAACCAAGCCACTAGGAAGAGCCATGAATACAGAGCCTGCTGTGTTTCTTTTGAGATCAATATGTCATCTCCCCAGTAGTTGGAAAAAACCCAAGCTCATGGAAAACACTGCTTCCTGTATCTGTCTTAACTTTGATCTCATAATAATGAGGGATTCATATAAACTGTAGCTTCATGTCTAGTAGTCAGGAACCCTGTATGTGGTGAGGTGCCCATCTGCTACAGGAAGGAAGGCTATACGTGCTTATTTTGAGAAGAAACACTTGGTGGTGGGGGAACTGCTGGCAACACTAACAATAGATTCACAATTCTAGGCTCAAGTTGACTTTGCTCCCCCAAATCCACTCACAGGATGATAAAAACTTCTCGCCATAGATCTTTTTGACTTCTGAGCTGGCCTTGTCCCAGGTCATCTTGGTGCTTGATGATAGCCTGTCACTATTTGTCATACGAGTCTTGAAGCCTCCAGGCTCTATAATAGCCACCTTCACCCCAAAGTAGGAGAGCTCCCTCCTGCAAGACAGACAAGTATCAAGGTCTTCAGAGGTCTTTCAGTGAGGACACTTTAATGGGAGTACAGTAAGCCACCTGGAGCCTGTGGTGAGGAAAGGCCACACCCTTTGGATTTGGGATATGCAGGAAATGTCAAAGGATCTTGTGATAAGGCCATCACCTGTGTGCTTTTGAATGTCACACAAGTATTTGGTCTGTGCATCTCACTGGCCTAAAGCTAGACTCCAGGTAAAACTTCTCAATGAATTCCAGATAAAAAGGGGTATCCATCCTTGCCCAAATCACCTCCTCCTCACTGCTGGCTTTACAGCTTCTCCAAACCTATCCCAGGAAACTCATAGGCCAGCTCCCCTCTGGATCCTATTGATACCTTCCTAGAGCCTCCGATCACAGTCAGCCTGCATGCTGCAGCTGACAGGTTACCTAGCCCAAATGGCTCAACCTCTTCTATCTGCCTTGACAAGTTCAGAATACACATCCTTGCCCATGGCCCTCAGATTCCTGAGGTTGCTTGTGCTTGGCACCTCAGCCTCCTGCCTGTGTCACCTGAGTTATTCTTTTGACAAGTAGGGGTCAGCAGCTTTCTCTGTCAGGTAATATTCACACAGAGCCTAAGGTGGATGGATTTTCCCAGCAGCCATCCTAATGAGGCTGCTAAGTTCCTGTTTGGACCCTTACTGTAGGATCTAAAGTCTAATAACTACTCTCTCACCAATAATTAACTGGAGATAACCACTCCAAAGGATGGTCACAGTACCCTACCCTGCCCTGACCCCAGACTTTCAAGTTCGCAGTTGCCAGAATTTTTAAGGTCAGAGGGAGAACCTTGTTGTAATTCTTCAGTGAGTTGAGTGTGAACTCTTGTGAGTAGGAAAGTACCTACTGGACTAAATCAGATGCTCAGTCTACCTCAAGGACATCCTCAAGCTGAACAACACTAAAGGTTAACGATCAAGACTCTGTCCAAATTACCTCAGGTCCAACACTAACTCAAAAACAATGTTCCCATCGTGCACCCTCCTCCAGACTATTAACTGTTCTCACCAGGCATGGTGGGACACACCTTTAATTCCAGCACTCAGAAGATGGATCTGTAAGAGTTTGGGGCCAACCTGTCTAGTGAATTCCTGGACAGCCAAGATTACATAGTGAAACCATGCCTTAAACAAGCAGACAAATAAGCAAAAAGAATAACTGAACTCATGTCTCAGTTCTACCCCAGCCATAGACATGAGAAGGTATTTCCCAGTGTCCAATGATTGCCTACCTTCAATGAAAGGAGGGAAAGAATCTACAAACCAGGATAGGATCTTTTATTTATTTTTTTTCTTAAGGATAGATTTCATTACAGATAGTTGTGAGCTACCATGTGGTTCCTGGGACTTGAACTCAGGACCTCAGGAAGAACAGTCAATTCTCTTTACTTCTGAGCTATCTTTCCAGCCTTATGATGAGGACTCAAAGACTATGACTAAATAAAAACCCTATCAAAGCTCCCCTCAGTCACCCTTTCCCCATCTAGTACCTGAGGGAGTCTGAGAAGGCCTCTACACCATACTTGGAGATGCAGTAACCACCACCAAAGAAAGACACTCGACCCATGGCGCTGGAGACATTGACCACGCTGCCCCTCGCCTTCCTCACTAAGGGCAGCATGCTCAGAGTCACCTCGATCATGCCCAACAGGTTCACATCCAGTACAGTTGCAAAGTCCTGTTTGCTCATCCACTCATTAGGACCGGAGGGGATGGAGATGCCAGCATTGTTGACCAGACCCCAGAGTCCTGGGGACAGTGGGAAGAGACAGTCACACAACACAGGTTTAATTATGGATAAAATGCACATTTAACATGGTAAGACCACCGTGACATGTGTTTACTGGAGAATAGGAATCAATGAATAAGAGCAGGGTATCCACACGGCTGGGGAACACTTGTCAGAGACTTGCTGGCTCACAGCGTGGATACCTTCATCCTTTAAGTCTTCCTGGCCCAGTTCTCTACCTGGGAAGCAAAAAGTGGTCCCTTCTCAATAAATTTAAGAACAGATGATGAAGACATGGTCACCTTTGGGAAACCATGAAACTGTTTGGCAGGTTGATGCCACCCTTGCAGAGATTTATTCTTTCAGTTGTATCTTCAGAGTTCTCTGAGCAGTTCCACACAGTGCTGCCTCCAGGGGAACGGGTCCGGAGCTAGACCTCACTGTGCATAGTGAAACCAAGCCTCCTTAGACCTGAGTTTGAGTCCACAAACCACCTTAACGGCTAGAATGGTGGCTTACTTATAATCCCAGAACTTGGGAAGTCCAGACATGAGCCTACTAGCCCAGTGACTTAGATAAATCTGTGAATCCCAGGAAGGAGATCTTTTCTTTAAAAACAAAGTAGACAGTGCCCCTAGCTGAGGGTGTCTTCAGGTCCACACACCTTGACACAGCCAGCGCTGCTACTGAGGAACTTTTGTGAGGTGCTTACGAAATATATGGCTGACCTGAAGGAGCAGGCAACACTGGAGCACAGCCCTGCCCTCTGCCTCAGAAAGCAGCCCTCTCTCTTTCCACTCACCCACAGGACACAGCCCTGTGTCTGTTTAGTCACTAAGCCACAGGTCCTCAGCAGCCACCTGGTAAGTGCTGTGGCCTCAACAGCACCTCTTCACTTTTACTGATCACACAGGATCAGTTGGTGGGGGGGAGGCTACATGACTTAAGGCAATTGTACTGCTTGTTAATTTCAAAAAATTGACTCAAAAGCCATGTGCCCTGTCAGTTCAAAATCATACCTCGCCCTTCTAGAGATATAAACTGTTTAACCAAGACACTTTACTCTTAGGATCCTAAAACATGCTTACTAAAACTGCTTTACAAGAGTAGTGCTTATGATCACAAAATGTAGGAAACAAGTTGGGGGTGGCAGCACATACCTACAATCCCCGTACAAAGGGGGGATGAGGCGGAAGGATCGTGAATTCAAGTCCAGCTCTGGATCAAGGTCCTGTCTCAAGCTGGGCAGTAGTGGCACACACCTTTAGTTCCTGCATTCCATAGGCAGAGGCAGGTAGACCTTGGAGTTTGAGGCAAGCCTGGTCTATATAGTGAGTTCCAGGACAGCCTGGGCTACACAGAGAAACCCTGTCTTACAAATGAAAAAAAAAAAAAAAAAAACAAGCAAAACAAGCAAAAGTAAATATAAATGTACCAAACTGTGGAAGCTTCTGACTCCAAGGTTAAATTAGTGGGCCTTTGTTAAAGGTTAGGATTTTTCTGGTTCGTTAAACATTATCATTCAAAGAAATGTTATTGAGGTGGTAAAAATTCCTCACCTTTTTAAAGTGAAAAGACTGTATTCTGTATTCATTTTAATGCGTACAGGTCAACTTGTTACCAGTTTTTATCCACTGAGTGGTGAATTACAAGTTGTGAATTTCGGGTTAACTGTTCTTCTGTTCTCTAAGGTTTTGAACAATGACTACATTTCCTATTTATTCTTAGATTTCTTTAAACCACTCTGTTTTGGTTTTTTTTTTTTTTTCTCAGTACTAGAATATGCGAAGAAGAGCAACCCCCATCCCCCAAGCCACCTAGGGAGTATTTAGTCTTCCAAATCAGCCTTAAGCTGGTCTGGCCTGCTCTGTACACAGAACAATCATGTCTCCCTTCACAGAGGACACAGCTGACAGGTAAGAGCAGGTATGCTGCTGACTCAGGAGATCTACTCCAGCATGGCTCCAGAGGTCCTGCACACACAGCCCAGGGCCAAGTCCCATCCTCTGCTCAGGAAGGGACCCTGTGCTAACCTGGCACTTAGCATCCAGCAATCTAGATTTTCTGTGTAGAAAAGATGACAGAGCAGAGACGGGGATGTGAGAGGGTAAGTCCTCACCAGGGAACCTTCTTGCCAAGGCCAGAGCACTTGGGAGACAGAAGGTAGAGGCTGGAGAGAGAAGAGAGAGTGCTCAGGTGATATGCTGGGTTACTTCAGGGCCCCCAAACCCCACTAGGGATCTGGTCAGGAAGTACAAAGGGGAGGCCACCTTCAAACAGGGAGACAAACAAACAACACAGATAGAAATCTCAATAGTACCTCTGTTCCCAACAAGCTCCTTCACCCACTGAGTGGCTGCCACAATGCTCTCTGTCTTGGTGACATCAAGAATCACTGTCTCCAGCCTCTCGGATGTCTTGCTCCTCAGCTGCTCGGCTCCCTTCTCTGTCAGACATGCAGCCAACACCTTCATGCCTCTCCTGTCCAGCTGTCTGGCCAGCAGGTTCCCAAAGCCCGAGTCACAGCCCGTGATGAAGACACACTTGTCATGGAGATGGCTCACCACCTGCCTCTCCCTAAACAAGCGCAGCAGCATCCACAGGCCCACCAGTGCCACCGGGTAGAGCCACATGACTTGCACAGCTGCTATCAGGACAAAATGAGCCTGCCCTGTTTTCAGATGAGAGAAATAGAAATGCAAAAGACTGTGGTAGGCAGCGTAGCCTACTGGCTTCTGGCAAGTGTGATTATTGCTCCTCTCTGCCTTTCTCTAGACCTTTCTTTTCTGCTTTTATTTTTTAGTCCTGTTCCACTCCTCCAGTCTTCAGGTTGATTTTCTGTGCTGATAAGCAAATGCCCTTGAGCACCTCCTACTTAAAAAACACCTCTCTAATTGGACCACTCCTTTCTGCCCTCTTATGCACAGGAGATCCAACTAAGCCTAATGACTCATAACCCACATGACTCAAGGTCCAGGCTCAGACTCTGTGTGCCATGGCTCCATCTGAGTGTAAGTAGAACGCTATTGCAAATGTAGCCTTGGACTCTAGACAAATTTACAACGAAATCTGTTTCTCAACATTTATTTCCTCAGCAGACTAAATCACTGTCCTTCCTTGTAGGATCACAGGAAAGGCCACAGGAGAGATTACCTTCCCAGACTAATACTTGTCTGGGATTGGGGAGTGGAAGTCATGAAATGTGGCTTCTGACCTCACAGATAAACTCTCCTGGTTTGCTTTGCATTGCCATGATAAACACTATAACCAGAGCAACCTGTGGAGCCAAGTGTTCATTTAATTCACAGTTTATGGTCTATCATGAAGGAGCCTGGAGGCAGAAACTGAAGCAGAGGTCTTGGAAGAAGACTCTTGATTGGCTTGCTTTCCATAGCTTGCCTGGCCTGCTTTCTTATTCCCCAGCCATGGGGTAGTACCACCTGCAGTGAGCTGGGTCCTCCCATTTCAATCACTAGTTAAGAAAGTGCCCTACAGACAATCTGATGGTAGCATTTTCTCAGGTGTGGTTCCTTGGCCCAGATAACTCTAGCTCGTGTCGAGTTAGCAAAGAACTACACAGGACATAAAACAGGAAAGGAAGGGGAGGGGTCTGGGAATGGCCATGAATAAAACTCCCAGAACTACTGGCAGAGGAGAGAATGACTTGTATAAACCCTTCCTCAACTATATGGGTTTAGGGTGACATGACTGAACCATATTGAGCTCTAAGAACCGCAATTGCTACAGATTAACACGACCCAGTTTTTTCCCCGTGTTGATTTCCTGGGAGAATGCAAATTAACAAACCCCTCAAGCACTATGTTGAGCTTTGCCATAGGTTGCTGCACCAGGAACCTGCCTGAATTTGGAATATCTCCATCCCGGCTCTTGACTTAAATACTGGTCCCTCAGCAGGCCATTGGTGCTGGCTGGGGAAGCTGAGGAATTTTAGGAGATGAGACTGACAAGGGAAAGATGGTCACTAGGTGTGGTAGGCATTTGTAAGTTATAGCCCGCACCCTCTGCTGGTCCCTCTGCTTCCTTGTATTCCACAAGGTAAATGATCAAGAACAATGGCTCTGCTGTGGCTTCTCCACACCAACCGACTCAGCCCCGCAACTGGGAGCCAAGATGAACCTTCCTCCCTAAGGTGCTTCTGCCGGGCATTTTGGTCACGTTATCACAGAAGGAGCTAATACACACTTGGAGCGCTCCTTGCCCTGTCTGCCCTTCTTTCTTAGACTTCACAGCATGGGGGAGCTGGTCCTCATGGACTAAGGCTCGGTTGTTGCACAGCATCAACCCTGGGTATCACCATTGTCCTAGTCCTTACTGTTCTGGAGACTTCCTTGTACACACACCTAGATTCCTTAGACACTCTAAAAACAGAAAGCCTCAGTTAAACAAGGACCTTAACTTCAGCCAGGCACCAAGAGCTGGAAAGGTGGTGTGTATATCCTGGCAGGACACTTAAGAAGGTATTTCCCCTCAGGAGATGTGAGACAGGGTCAGAGCTTGGATTCCATAGGGTTCTGTCCTTTAATTTGGGGAAGATGAAGATTTTGCTGAGGGGTGAGAAACCAGTGCCTGGGGCTAAAGGGATGACTCCGTAGTTAAGAGCACTTGCTGCTCTTTCAGAGGACCCAAATTCAGTTGCCAGCACCCATCTCGGGTGGTTTGCAACCCCTGCAATACCTTCTTCTAGCCTGTTTGGGTACCCACAAGGTATACTCACATACATATAAAGAAAACTAAATCTTGTTTTTCTAAGACAAGAAATCAGTGTCCGGGAAGAGCCAAGCCTCTCAACCGATTGTCTCAAGCGCTTCAGTCTTGACACAGGTGTTAGCTTGGAATCTGTCACCTGGACTCAAGGCCCTCCCCGAGATGTCCATTCTTATGGTGGTGGGGGCTGTGGGGAGTAATACCTCCCCATGTCCAGGATTCTTCATACTCCAAAGCTGGCAAAGCTCTGGCCTATACATTATAACTCAAATCAGTTTCTAGCCCTCAATATCCTTCTAAGCCAGGGATGGGAACCCACATCTGAACTGATGTACTTCCGGTCAGGAGTCAAAGATCTAGAACTAGGCTAAATATAGCAGCACAGATCTGTCATTCCCATTCCGACACTTGGCAGATGGGGACGGGATGACTGTGAGGTTGAGACAAGTACCTGCTGAGGACTCTTTCAGTACAGGCAAGAGAGTAAAGCAGGGGACTGAGACCTTTTTCTCGTAACACCCACACAATGACTGGACTGTGCCCCAGTCCCTGCTTAGATATATTGGACTATATCCCATCTTTTTTCCTAGGAAAAGTGGTCTGGTATGGGGGTGAGGGTCTGGGGGAGAGGGCCCTTGGAGGCCTGGGTGCTTTAGACTTCTTTATCCATGTGACTTTCTTTCCACCAGGGAAGGCCCTTGATTTACAGCCTCAGGTAGAACGTTGTATACCACCTGTTCTGTGCCCATCAGAAAGACCTCTCAGGCCCGCAGCTCTGGAACGTCCCCCTCTGAGCTAGACCTGGAGCACGGTTTCACTTGACTAAAGGCACACAGGCAGTGTTCTGAGTGCGCTAAATGATGGACTCAGAGCCCCCAAGGATGCGATCTAACAACCATCTCCTGCCCACCTGAGGTAGTTGATGGTCGACTCTCACCTGTGTTTCATACTTTGTCTGACGATGTGAGATTACATACACCCTCCGTCTTCTTCATCTTCAGAACGAAGAGGAATCTAAATGACTTCAGCAAGTCCTCCTGACTCTTAACTTTTGGGGAGTCAAAGTGTTATGAAATATTATGCGGCCAGGGGGTACCTGGTGAGCCAGGTGTGCGTGTGTGAGCGAGTGCATGTGTGTGTGGTGGGTGTGTGGTGGGTGGGTGTGTTTGTGAGAGAGAGGAAGAAGGGGGAGGGGAAGGGGAGGAAGGAGAGGGAGAACCTGTTGTACCTGAAGGAGGCAGAAAGCAGTGATGTAAGCAATTGCTAGGTCCCCGAGGGCAGCCTAGTGAGATCACCTGTCAGCTAACACTAAGACTGTGTTCCTTGGGAAATGGTGGAAACAGAAATTGAAGGCCACGGGAAGCACTGGAGAATTCAGGAAAAAACTTCTGTCCCCTGGAACTGGAAAGCTCTGGAGTCAGCAAGGGACTGTCAACATATCCACGGAACAGCTGGGGGAGGTTGAGGAAGCGGAGAACGAAATAGAGCCTGGGGGAGGGATGGGAAAGGAAGGAGGGTGCACAGGCGGGGTGGAGCATGCTGGGAGATTTCTGGGTGGTATCGTCAAGAAAGGAAGCTGGTATCTGGTGCCTTTGGGGTCTCTTATCATTGTAAGCTTCCTTTTCCTTCGCCTGGAGTTTGTACCTTCCCTTTCCCGCTTTCCCGCTCAGGAAGCACACACACACACACACAGAGAGAGAGAGAGAGAGAGAGAGAGAGAGAGAGAGAGAGAGAGAGAGGGAGAACAGATACCCGTTTACTTTATGGAAGGAGATGGAAAGGATGCAAAGCAATTCACCTCTCTTTCTCAGACCACTTTCCAGACACCTCAAACCCACAGGTGTATGTCATGGAGATGTCCCAGAGCAGAATCACCTCCAGAAGTAACTATCCAACTTCTGTTTCTTCACCCTAGCTGATGTCCGGAAACAGCCAATTTTTTAAACATTTGGACATCTTAGACCCCTTTGAGAATCTAAGGAAGTCTTGATAAAAATATACCCAGCAGACAAAATCTGTGTATGCAGACAGTGCTTTTGGGGGCTCATGTCTAAAACCACTGTGTTGGCGAACAACCCTACAGGGTTATTGGGCTGCTAGCAGTGTGACCTGGGCCTCTGCGTGTGTCTCACCTGTGATAATTCATCTTGTAAGCTCTGAGTTTTCATGAGACAATGTTCTCTACAACTGTGTCCAAAGATACAGTGACTATTCAGTTAATGTCAGCTGCTTCTGTCACATCTGTTCTGTGGTGGCATCGTGACTTCTGGGAATGTTCTCACCCTTCCACAATAGCACTGTAACTCAGGCAACTAATTAGAGGAGGAAGTTGGTATCGACCCAATTTAGAGAAAGGTGGCTGCTCAGTGAGAAGACCAGAAAAGGTGGCTTCCGGGCTCATGCCAACTTATATTTATTGACTCCCGTGCTTCTGGGAGGGAAGCATCTCATCCTACCAAACAAACAAACAAACAAACGAGTGGATACTCTGAAGACTTAGCTGACATGTCTGGTGTTGCACAGGGGACCGTCATAGTGAAATCATACCTGATCCCCAAGCTGGTGTTAGAGCCATGTTGTCTCCTGAAGAGTAGGAGAGAGCTGACCACAACAAGCCAAGACTATGCGATATGTGAGGCAGGTAGCATTCTTTGGGGGAGCCTGAGGACAAAGTAGCTTTTGAGGCCACCCTTAGCTTCTCACCAAGGGAACATCTAGAGGCTGGGTAGTGTAACCTTTTGTTGCCAAACTTTCAGCCTTGACCTTTCCACTATACACCTGACTCCTGACTCTGCCACACAGGCAGAGGAGGCAAGTCAGGGAAGATTCGGGAACAGCTTGTCTCAGCCTTTCTGCAGGGCCAAGGCCAACCCCGAGAAGCTGCCAACCTTTATCTATGTTTCTCAATATCTCTCCTCTCCTGCCTTCCTTCCTCTGCAATGTTGATTATAGTGTCTTGTCTATACTTAAAAAAAAAAAAAAAAAGTGTAGTTAGGCAGGGAGGGTGAAAGTAAATTTCCAGGAATTGTTTCAAGGTGGCTGCCCCTGCTGCCGAAGACAAACTGCATGCCTCCAGTTGGCAAGAAGCCTAGATGCTCACGTACACCCACATGGACACATATGGAAGAGAAAAAAAATCGACCCTGAAAGCTTCAGAATTCTCGCTCATTCCTTCCTAAAAGAGCCACTGTCCCTCCTGAGAGGCTGTCTCCCACTTGCTGCAAAAGCAAAGATTCAGAAAAGAAAGGAAGGAGGGGCCAGCTCATAGAGAGGCAAGGCTGCCAAGGAGGTGATGTCTCTGCCTGTGAGGGGGAACTCAGAACACCATTAAAATACCATAGAATAGCCAAGATGTGTGATGTGTGATCCATATGGAAAGACCAGAGAAAGGGCCTTCCTTGGAAGGAGGTGTGGTCCAGCAGAGACCCTACCTGCATGGCTTAAAGGCAGAGAGAGAGAGAGAGAGAGAGAGAGAGAATATGAATGAATTCTCACAGTCCTCACTGGTCACTGGGAGGGGGGGGGGGGGGGGGCAGGGATTCCAATACAAGAGAAATAAAGGCTGTGTGTGTTAACTGTTTGAAAAGTTAAACCACGGTTCACATTCCCCGAGCTCACAGTGGAGTTCTTCATTTACAAATAAACAGGAAAAACAGCGGCTGGCCATGATGGTGCACAGCTACAGTCCCCGAACTAGGGAAGCAGAGGATCACAAGTTCAAGGCCCACCTATGCTACTTAGTGCTTTCCAGACCAGCCTAAACTACAAGGAGACACTACCTCAGACAAGAAGGAAATGGGCAGCAGGGGAAGAACAGGGTGGCCTGTGGGGACAGAAGCCATGGGGGCCTCAGTTTACCTGTAACCGAAATGCTGGGGAAAGCAGAGACAGGAGGATACCAGGGACTTGCTGATCATCTGAGGGGGAGAGTCACAAGTCCAGTGAGCTACACTGTCAAAAATAATAAAAATAAACAAACAGGGTGAGGTCAGAGCTCAATGCTCTTCCAGGGGACCTCAGATGGGTTGGAGGCATCCATGTGGAGTGGCTCATAGCCACATGTAATTCCAGCTCCAGGGGATCCGACACCCCCTTCTGGCCTTCAAGGACACTCACAAACATGTGGCACATACATGCACAGACACACACCTCAGTTAAAAATAAAATCACTTAAAATATGTAAGTAAATAAAGTGAAGAGCAATAGAGAATGACAGTTGACACACTTGCATATGTACACACAGAGAGAGAGAGAGAGAGAGAGAAGAAGAAGAAGAAGAAGAAGAAGAAGAAGAAGAAGAAGAAGAAGAAGACAAGAAAGATGATGTTCGTGTGCTGAAACATCGCAACCAAAAGCAAAAGCAACTTAGGGAGGAAAGGGTCTATTTGGCTTAAGCTTCTACATCTTAGTCCATCACTGAAGGAAGTCAGGACAGGAACTCAAACAGGGCTGGAACCTGGAGGCAGGAGCTCGTGCAGAGACCATGGAGGGTGCTGCTTACTGGCTTGTTCGTCATGACTTGCTCAGCCTGCTTTCTTATAGATCCCAGGACCACCAGCCTAGGGAATGGCACCACCCACCATGGGCTTAGAACCAGATCTTATGGAGGCGGAGGCGTTTCTTCAGCTGAGGTTCCCTCTTTTCAGATAACACTAGCTTGTGTCAGGTTAACATACAACTAGCCAGCACCACATGTGCTGAAATGCCATTGAACTGTACAGTTTAAAATGGTTAATTTGAGGGCTGGAGAGATGGCTAAGCAGCTAAGAACACACGCTGCTCTTTCATAGGACCTGAATTTGGTTCCCAGTACCCATATGGAGTGACTCACAACTGCCTGTAACACTGGATCCAGGGATCTAACACCTTTTTCTGGACTCTTAGGCAAAAGCATACACATGACATATACAACACACACACACAAATAAGAAAGTAAAAATCTTTAAAATGGCTAATTTTGTTATGAGGATTTCAGTTCCATAAACATATCTTTAATCCAATGCGATCGGCACACCTACAAAATGCATCCTACAAAATGCAGACCCAGATCCAGACGGCCTGCCGTGTGCCATGTACCTGGTGTAAGACAGTCGAACTCTGGGCCCCAAAGTGTTAAGAAGCTCCCCACAGCAGCAGACCTCTGATTACAAAATAGAAGTTCTAAAGGGGGTTGGGAAAGTATGACCATGAAAGGGGCCACATTGAACCCCAGAGTGACTGCAGTGTGGTTTTGCCCTTGTCACTCTAGACACATGGGGGAGTGAGACTCTAAGCCAGCAGGAGACGTGAAAGCATGCATTTCCGTATTCATATAAGAAATTTGCCCTGGGGGCTAGAGTCACTTGTTCCTACAGAGTACTTGGGTTTGGTTCCCAGCACTCAACCATCCACAGCTCCAGTTGCAAGAGACCAGACCTCCTCTGACTTCCTCGGTGACCAGGCACAAACGCGCTGCTTGTATGTATGTGCGGGCAAAATAAACACACACATAAAATAAATCTTATTTTTTTAATTAAAGAAAAAAAAATTGCCATGAGGTCTTGCTTTCTTTTGGGTTTTGTTGTTGTTCTTTTGACTTTTTTGTTTTGTTTTGCTTTTGCCTTGAGGTCTCAAAACATCCCTTTTACCAGATACTAAGGTTGCCCCATTTTGCAGAGGGAGGCTTAAGGTTGCTAATCAAATCAGTACAACTACTGAGTCTGGGTTTCAGCTTGCAGCTTGCAGCTTAACCACCTCCCCATTCCCAACACACACACACACACACACACACACACACACACACACACACACACACGGATGTCCATCCCCTTTGACTGGATTGGAAGAATACAGGAAAAACCGCAGCCCTCTCCCACAGAGCCTCAGTCAGTGACAGCTACTTCCCGCAGGCAAGCAGAGCTGCCTGAAGCCAGCAGCAGATCCTGCCTCTGCGGCTTCCTGGCAGCTAACAGCCCCATCAGCAGCCTCTCCGGGACAGGTGCTCCCAAGAGAAAGCCAGGTGAGTGCTGTCCTCTCCCTTGGACTGGGGACAAATGGCTTTAGATTTTCCCAGGGGCAGCTCAGAGGTGTAAGGGGTGGGTGGGTGTCTGTCTGTGTGTCTGTGTATCCCAAACCTATGACCAAATAGCAAGGCAGAGCAGGAACCTCTAATGAAGATTGCACTTAATTAGTAAAGTCTCAGGAGGGAATCGGAGTTAGAGACCACTGAGGCTGCTGGTAAGCCAGGATTGCCCATGCTGGGAAGAAACCTTGTTGGGTACAAATAACACCGATTTTCCTATAAAAATGTCTGCTCTTCAGTCAAACTTACATAGTCATTATCTGAGTCCTAAATGTGCTTTTCTTATCTCCTCAGCCCCAGAGTCCCCCTAAGCCCCTGAGGCTTTTAGTTGGGGGGAAACAGAGGTTGTCTTCTTGGGGACTCTCTCTTTTTCCTTCCCGACCCTCTTTTCTTTCCAACAGACACTAGCCGGCCCTCATGTCAGTCATACTCAGCCCCAGGCCTGTCTCCACCGCGGCACCTGACCATGTGGACCATGACATCCACAACTGGACAGAGCTGCTCCACCTCTTCAACCAGACCTTTTCTGATTGCCACATGGAATTCAATGAGAACGCCAAACAAGTGGTCCTTTTCGTCTTCTACCTGGCCATCTTTGTGGTAGGGTTAGTGGAGAACGTCCTGGTGATATGTGTCAACTGCCGCCGCTCAGGCCGGGTGGGGATGCTGAGCCTGTACATTCTCAATATGGCCATCGCAGACCTGGGCATCATCCTGTCTCTGCCCGTTTGGATGCTGGAGGTCATGCTGGAGTACACCTGGCTCTGGGGCAGCTTCTCCTGTCGCTTCATTCATTATTTCTACCTTGCCAACATGTACAGCAGCATCTTCTTCCTCACGTGCCTCAGCATTGACCGCTACGTCACCCTCACCAATACCTCTTCCTCCTGGCAGCGCCACCAGCACCGAATACGAAGGGCCGTGTGCGCAGGCGTCTGGGTCCTCTCCGCCATCATCCCACTGCCTGAGGTGGTGCATATCCAGCTGCTGGATGGCTTCGAGCCCATGTGCCTCTTCCTAGCACCTTTTGAAACGTACAGCACCTGGGCCTTGGCAGTGACCCTGTCGGCTACCGTCCTGGGCTTCCTACTGCCTTTTCCTCTCATAGCTGTGTTCAATATCCTGTCAGCCTGCCGGCTTCGTAGGCAAGGGCAGACAGAGAGCAGGCGCCACTGCCTGTTGATGTGGGCTTACATAGTTGTCTTTGTCATCTGCTGGCTGCCCTATCACGTGACTATGCTGCTGCTCACTCTGCATGCGACCCACATCTTCCTCCACTGCCACCTGGTTAACCTTCTCTACTTCTTCTACGAGATCATTGACTGCTTCTCCATGCTCCACTGTGTCGCCAACCCCATCCTCTACAACTTTCTCAGCCCAAGCTTCCGGGGCCGGCTGCTGAGCCTTGTGGTCCGTTACCTTCCCAAGGAGCAGGCCAGGGCAGCAGGCAGTCGAGCCTCCTCCTCCTCTTCCACTCAGCACTCCATCATCATTACCAAAGAGGGGAGCCCGCCAGCTGCAGCGGATCTCCACACCCACCCCATCCGAAACGTTCAGGCGTCATCTCTGCCTCCAAACACCTCACCTACATGCTGCAATTCCATAGCCAGCTAAGGTAGATTCTAGCTTCTTCCACCAATAACAAAGTTCAGAGGGGGATACAAGAGGTCTGCGGGAGGGGGTGGGAAAGACAGGCTTGTTCAGGGCCAATTTTAAAGTATATCAAGATGTTGCTGTGGGAAGAGGGAGAAGATTCGGGAAGGGCAGAGAATGGACCTTTCTTCGGTAGTATGCTGGGTTTTTTGGGTACTGATGTCTAAGGGAGCCACACAGGTGTGGGGTGAGGGTGGAGGGCGGAGAGGCGAAATAAATAAATCGTAGAGACACCCATGCTGGCAATCTCTGAGAACTGTGTGCTTCCAGCTGGGCTGAGGAAGGCAGGGAGCCTAAGAGATGCTGTGCAGAGGGAACTAGCTGCCCTTGTTTCATAAATCACCGTGGCCCTGGTGGGGGGGGGGGGGGGGAGTACAGGAACCTTGCAAAACTTTCCCTTTGTGTTTGTCTGCTTGTTGATATTCTAGCTCACTATGCAAGTTGTGGGGACAAGAGGCCAGAGGCCAAGGACCCGGCGGCTTCTGCAGGACAAAAGTTCCCTAGCTATGCCTCATCCCTGACCCTGAGTCCAATAAGTCAAGTGGGTGGGGACTACAACCAACAAGCTGGGTCTTGGGCAGGCAGCTGGCTCAGCAGGATGGTCCCTCCACCCAGTCATCCAGGAAATATGGCTCCATTTCCCTGTGGTATCCTCCCCTCCCCACATCCATCCTGCCCCTCCTCCCCCAAAGCAGAGGCCTCCTCACAGATGACCTCTCTTTCCTAGGGAGACACAGCTAGCAGTGATTCCCCCCCCCCACCTTATCTCTCCAGATCATGGCAAATATCAGGGGACATCCATTCTGAGGACACTTTGGGGGCTGCCACAGGTATTCCACCTCCCATGCAGGGACAGGAGAGGCCAAAGACTGATTTCCAGACCACTAGGGAGTTCTCTCTAGTCAAGCCTTTCCATAGTTCTCCTGCCCAGCAATTTGTCTATTAAAACTATAGGAAGAAAAGATGTCCTCTTGATAACAATGGGTCCCCTAGCAAAGGCTCATTTACCAGACTCGGGAAACTAGGGCTTTGAACAAGGACTCACATATGTACAAATCTTCAGACTGTAGCTTCTGCTTTCCATCTCCATGGCCTCTAGAAACCACCTAGAGAGTGATGGACTTGCAGACCCACAGTCTGCTCTGGTAAATGGGTGCCCACACCCCCCCAGTACTTTCCTCTGATCTCTGTCTTCCTGGTTCTCCAACCAGCAATGTACCTGGAATGGTTGTGTGTTTGTAGATACACATGCGTGTATGTGAATATGCCTACTGAACCCAAAGGCCAACGGCAGATGTCTTCCTCAACGGCTTTCCAAACTTCTATTCTGAGATGGGGGTCTCAATGAACCTCGAGTTCACCAGCTGGCTGGCCAGCAAGTTCCAGAGACCAACCTGTTACCCATGCCCTCAATCACTAAGGTTACAAATGCATATTACCACCACGATGCTCATGTGTGTGCCAGACACTTTACTGAGCCACCTCCCTAACCACCTGGAAGGCTTAACAACTACTCAACCAGAAACCACTTTTGCTTTTAGAAACCTTACCCTGTGCTTACCAGACAAGTCCTCACATGTTCCTGGGTGGGTGCACCCTGGGTCTATCAGACATGAAGAGGGAAACCAATATTGTCTGCTCACTGGTAAAGCTAAGAGGGTCTCAGGACAATTTCCTGGACAGTCACTCAGTAGCACAGCTGAAGGCTTCTTGACCCAGAAGTCTTAGCTGTTGCTTAAAGGTACAGTAAAAATTCAACCAAATAATGCAAAAATTGCATTAAAAAGACCTTCTTGACATGTCCTCACTTACAGTGCAAGCTAAGTTCTGACGCCCATATGTCTGATCTGAGCTCTGGTATGCATCTTATACATAGGTGACCACAGAAGCTTCATCCCTGAGACCAGAAATTGCCAAATGAACCTCCTGAGGCCCTGTGCACCCATGGAAGGGATAGATAGATATACTGACTACAAGCCTGTTCTGTTCAGCAGACATTTACCGACGTCAACAGATGATTGGCGAGGCTTTGGGCCTCAGTCGTGCTGAGACCAAATGGACCATAGGTCCCTGTTCCTTGAAGGAATACTAGTTGCTACCTAACAAAACGATGCCAAGCCTCTGCCTCCTAGTTGAGGCTTCTCTCCCCTCTCCATCTGCCTCCTACTCAGAGGCACTGCAGAGCTCCACTGTTCTCTATAGGCTGACAGATCGCCTCAGAGGTTTTTTCCTGAAACAGTGAGTCTTTGACCTAATTTCCCACTAAAAAACAGTCAACAAGCCCATCCTGGGGAATTCCAGCCCCAGGAAAACACAATGTGTTGCCTGAAAGAGTCCTGGCATCTGCTGGGCTGATGTGAGCTCCTGAGGCTGGTGGGGGTGGGGGTGGGGCAGATGTCTGAACTGAAGGTCTGAGCAAATGTGCATGGACATGAAGAAGGAACTCACTTCAAATTTCTTTTTTCTGTTTTTCTCTGTCTGTTTCTTTTTTTATTCTAAATAAAAACCACACTTTGTGCTGAACAATGGAATATAAAAGAATCAGATGTACGATTTTAGACGTCTACTATTTGGGAGGAAAAGGTTTACAAAATATACAAAACTTTACAGCAGATAGTAAACAGCTGAACATTAGGAGGTCAGTACTTCTTAATTTAATGGAGGAGTTAGACAGCGATGCTTCTCTGCTTCAGAAGAGACTGGAGCTACTCCGAGAGGGTGGGTGGGGACCAGCAGAGGGAACATGTCAGGATCGCTGCCAAAGGGGGGCATCTTCTTTTTGACATTGATCGTGACGTACCACCACACTGAGATGGATACTGTGCACCCGCTTTCTGACACACCTGTGTGACTGGGACTCGTACACACTCCCAGACAGAGACCACCACTTCATAGGGCCTGCTCCTATGCCAACAACTTCAGTGTCCATCTGTAAAGGGATTTAAATTCACTTTCAAAGTTGAGTAGTCTAGGGTCTGGTGGAGAGAGAGCACAGCAGGAAACCAGAAAGGAAGATATCAGTAGCAAAGTCCTGCCTGGGTAAAAAGTTCTCAGATTCACAGGTCTGCCCTGTAATCAGGGGCTGGGGATGGGTCACAAGAAAGTCAAAAATAATTCTCACCTATGTCTTGTTCTTAGGTCACCTGAACCCACCAACACCTCTTTTCTTCCCGACTAGCCATGGACTGTGGGGACTCCACAGAATCAAAATTTTGAACCAAGAACTGGGGTTCATTCAGTAGGGCTTACTGGTGTCTGTGGCATCACGGAGCTGTCAGGGGACACCAGCATGCGCGGATACATCTTATCCTCTAGCCATAAGCAGCACATGCTGTTAATGTCAGTGTATTGCACCAACATTACAATTTCCCCTTAGGACACAAGCTAGGGACGTCCCCAAACTTTGGCTTAATGTTCTTCAAATAGCCAACCAGACACTCCTAAGAGTTGCTGAACAAAACAAAAGGGGGGAAGGGGAGACATTGGCAAAGATAGGACAAAGGTCAGAGAACTCTACAGTGGAGACACAGCAGGGGTAGTGCTGGATGGAAATCCTGGGGTGGGGGGGGATGAACTCAAATGGGTATTAAATTAAAAATGCAAAATAAAGTTAACACCTCCCACCAGGTGTCCTGGAGTACCCTTCACTACCATCCCCTGTGAAGGAGGAATGAGCTGCAGGGAAAGCAAATACAACTTCACACAGACAAGACAGTATGAACGTGGGGCTACCCGAAGAGGCGTGGTCTGGGCAATCAGCCTCATGAGCTACTGGTCCCAACTGCTACATGTCTGACTGGGACCAACTGGACCTCCCTGATCAATTAACCTGAAAGGATCAGAAGATACAGTTTGTTTTAGTGTTTCAAGGGCAAAACTTCAAAGATCTGTTTTTTGGTTTATGGCAAAAAGGGAAAACTTCACAGTTTCAGGTTAAGTACACAGACCAGCCAGCATCCACAATGCCATAGCTAAGGAAAAGGGTTTCTCTGCTCTCAGAGGCCTGTCTCTAGTTAACCAATCGACACTCACTCCTCTGCAGCAGTCTAGGGAGGGAAAGCTTAGAAAGCTCAGAGATCTGAAACTGTAGTGTGTTACACATTGGCAGTGTAAACTCTAAGTCAGACACTACTAGCTACAGCGACGACGACTTCCCAGTGGAAATGCCACGTTTAGATGGTGAGGGGTGTCCTTAAATGTTGGATCTGCATCATCTGGGCTCCCAGGAAGGTCCTGGACACTGATTCACAGCTGGGGAAGGAGGCAGCCGGCAGGCCCAACTGTGTCCTGCTTTGGTTTGCCTCTGTGTCTATCCTACCTATGGATAGGAGGCTCCCCATGTCAGAAGGATAAAAAATTGTGCAAAAACCTTCTTCTGTGACTGATCTGAGTTTGTTCTGCTAGAGACTATACTTGGAGAAACTGTGCTGCTAGTTACACCCCTGTTCTCCTCTCTACAGGCATCACCCTCTGTTGGAATGTGGCTCCTTGCTTGAGAGAAACTAATTTTCCTAAAGTCACTTATTGAAAAGAGATGCTGGGTAGACGTATACCAAACCAACCAAAAAATAATAATAATAATAACAAAATAAATATTAATGTCTAGAAAGGCTTTGTAAGTTAATTAAAACCACTTGCTTATGAAACAGCCCAGAGTGCTGCTGAGTCCCACAGGGGCAGTGTCGGTGGCTGGGCCCAAAATTAGGGACTCTTTAGAGCTCACCTGAGCAGGGTGAGGTAGTATGAGCTACTGAAGTGCCGTCTTATAAGTATGCAAGATCAAGGGTCCTCTCCAGCCTTTTTTGGGCAAGACCCCTTCATAGACTAAGAATGAAACCAAACAGCCTCATGGAAGGCCTAAGCCAGCTACCATCCAAGAGCGCCCCCTGGGGGTGATGCAATGACAGATCAGGATAATTCCAGCAGGTGAACTGTCAAGCTCCCACACTGTTACCACCAAGTAAACAAGTTACCCAACTGGGATAGTCAGAATGCACACCCTGCTATACGCCCCCAGTTACTCAGGTTCCTTTAATCCGTAAGGGCTCATGATCCACCACAAACTCACACGGTCTTCTCAGCTACACTGCAGGTCAAACCGTCCTGAGTGGGAGACTCGGTGTAAATTAAGGCAAGACTGCTGCTGAGACATCTCCTCCGTGCCCAGGAGACGCAAGGTTAAGGAGGTAGCCAGATGGCAGAGGACTACACTGAGGTGGTTCTCTGTCCTTTCTGCTCTTGACAGAAGGTTTGACATCCAGGGTTCTCACTCTACAAAACCGCGATTCTTTGGAAATGAGGAGAAAGGAAGAACCCTTCTTCCACCCATCCAGGCTGCTCCGTCTGGTGGCACCATGGGATACCCAAAGCTTTCCAACCTAAACAGAAAGCATGGTCCCCGGTTTGGATCTAGCTGCCAAGAGACTTTCACGGTCCAATCAGGAGATCAGAGCTGTGGAGCAAGGGTGCCCTCCGCTCCCGATGCCTTGCCCCTGCTGAGGAGGGGATGGGAACCCGAGATGAACTAACTGCCTTGCCGCTAGTCCCTTGTGAATGACCACATTCCCCAAACCTTCTCATAGCTGTCGTCCTGCCGAAGACTGGCGGTCACAGCCACAGTGAAAACCCCATCGAGTGAGGCTGTTGGTCGGACTCTTAGCAGCATAAAAACCTATCAGTAAACTAAAAGTAGAGAAACTGGCGAAGGGGATCTAGTTAACACGGCCACTTGACTAGATCCTAAAAGCCAGCCTCAAAATCATCAAGACACAGCCCTTTGTAGGGCAACAGTAGGTACGGAGGTAAATGTAACAGGGCCGTTTCCTCTCAAACACAGTAACAGCTTATGTGCTATCTCGTCTCTCGACACACAGACAAGGCAAGCTGCAGAGTCAGCTGGGGAAGGACCAACAGCCTTTAGAAAATCACTATCCTGGCTGCCACCCGGGAGCTCCGTCTGGCTCTGCTGGGGCCCAGTCAGCTGTCCGGGTTCTTTTCAGCCTCTTTGGAATGGATAATGTACATGAAGGTCTGCTCGATGGTGAAGTCAGGTGGAAGGCTGCCTTTGTGCACACCGACATGTTTGCTCATGAGGTTGAGGGTGGAACTGTAGTGGCCACAGACTGTGCAGCGGTACATAAGTGCCCCTGAGTGCGTCTTGAGGTGGCACTTGATGGTCGAGCGACCTCGGAAGAATTTGTGACAAACCTTGCACTGGTAAGGTTTCTCACCCGTGTGGATCCTCCGGTGGTAGTTGAACTCGCTCGTGTGAGCAAACCTTTTGCCACAGACCTTGCAGCTGTACTTACTATTCCCAGGTTGGCCCTGCAGAGCCAGCTCCTCACTCAGAAACTCCTCAGCGGGCAGCTTCCGCTTCTGGAGGGCTAGGTGTGGTAGCCCCAAACCCGGCCGCGTGTCAAGGCCGCTGCTGCACTTGTGCTGGCTGACGTGGTAGCGGCAGGCTGCCTCTGACCTGAAGCTCTGGTTGCATAAGTGGCAGCGGAACAGGACATCCTCCAGGCTCTGGTGCACGGTCATGTGCTTCTCTAGAAGGTGCCAGTCCACAAAGCTACTCGCACAGACTGAACAGGAGAAGACTGAAATGCCCAGATGGGAGAGCGTGTGCCACATGAGGCTGCATAGGTTGAGGTGACGCTGATCACAGACACTGCAGGACTGGCCCTTCAAGTTCACGTGCTCGAGGATGTGGCCGCGGACCACATGGAAATCTTTGGCCAACGCTTTCCCACAGACAGCACATTTCAGCTCTGGGGAGGCTGCCCCTGGAAAGAGACCCAGTTTCCCAGACAGGGGTTCGTTAGGGTGGACAATGACATTGTTCTCAAATATCCCATCCTGCCGGTGCAGGGTCAGTTGCCACTGGGTGAAGAACTTTGTCTCACACATATCACAGGAAAACAGGAAAATGCCGATGTGAGACAGGACATGGGTCACGCGGGAGTTTCGGTCCTGGAAATGGGTCTCACAGACCTTGCAGTTGCCCGTGAGCAAGTCTACGTGGTCCCGCGCGTGCTGCCGTATCAGCTGAATGTTCGGCTCTAGGACCTTCTTGCACACCTGGCAGGGCATGGCCTTATTCTCCCGGTTGTCACTGTCACCGAAAGCCAGGTCATCCTCGCTGTCGTCACTCAACTCAATCACCTCCTCCGTGGTCCCGATATCTTCGGCCGGGTCGTCAAACTGCAGATCATCGTCCCCCAGGTCCTCCAGCTGGAGCTCATCCATCTGTCCAAAGCCTGGATCTCTGGAGTGGTCACTATTGCTCAAACAGGAATTGGTCTGGGTTGTAATGTCTATGGCATTATCAGAGGCGAAGAAGTTGCTTTTACTGAAGTCTCCATTGCTTTGAACTTTGTATGGCTGGCAAGAACTCGTGCTGGTCTGGATGCCTGTGCTGACCGTGCCTAGGACTGGTGGTGGGGTCACCATACTAGGAACAGACGTGAAGGGAACGGCGGCGGCGTGGTCTTCTGACTTTGGTGGCAGTGGCAGCTGCGGCAGGGGCAAGCCATGATTAGTGTCACCTGCAACACTCTGCTCTTCCTCTTTGTAGCTTCCTCCTGCATCCGTAGGCAACACATAGTTTCGATCGGGACCAAAGTGTTCCCCACTCCCCCGGAGCTCTCCAAGGGGGTGGGTGGGATCTACTGAAGGACAGCTCAGAGTGACACACTGGCTGTCGCTGGTGCTGGTCAAAGACTTAGCTATTGCGGTGCTCTCTAGGTCGGGGAAAGTGGAATGGCAGGCTCGAAGCAGGTCCTCCATTCCCAGGCGCTCAGCGACCTCATAGATGACCCCAACGTTGATCAGGTCTGTGAAAAGCTCTGATGTATACACGAAGCTCAGGATCTTCTCAAAGTTGGCAGGAGTGATGAAGTCCACCACGTAGGTCCGCGCAGCGTCTAGCCCAGTATTCAAGAAGAGGTTCTGGAAGTAGCCAGCTGCGCAGGCCAGCACGGCTTTGTGGGCGGGGAAGGAGCGGCTCCCCACCACGATGGTGACATCGCACATGGTCTCTGACAGCCGGCACTTGTTGAGTTCCTTCAACAGGTTGTTGGGGTGGTTGCTGCTTTGCAGTTTGATCCTCATGCCCATCTTAGCAGCTCCTAGGAAGTCGCCTCCGTGTTAGCAAGGTCGATCTGTGGGCAAGAGAGCAAAACATCCCTAAAAAGGGGGCTCTGTGCTCGAGAAAAAGACAGCCACATTCTCAAGTGTGTCCTAGCTGAACAACTGGACAAGGAAAACCGGAGCCAAAACTGAGAAGGAGGGTATGATCTTCATCCTACACAGAAGCAACTACAGAACCATCACGACAAAACCCGAGAGAGATGAGAGAAAAATCAATTAGCTTGATCTTGAAAGTCTGAGGGACTGGAAATACAGCTCAGAAGCTAAGAGCATCTGCTGTTCATGTAGAGGACCCAGGTCCCATCCCCAGCATCCACATGACTATAACTCTAGTTCCAGGGGATCCGACACCTTCTTCCGATTTCTTCAAGCAACAGACACACACAGTACACTTACATGCATGGAGGCAAACACTCATCCACACAAAACAAAAAACAAAACAAAACAAAACAAAACAAAAAACCAAATAAATTCTTAAAAAAAAAACAAAAACAAAAACAAAAAAACAAGGAGGCCAAGTACAAAATATATACCTATAATTGTAGCACTTGGACGGCTGGGACTGGAATATCAGTGGTAGAATAGCCTGGGGTATGAAGCGAAACTGTACATTTTAAAAGGAGGGGAGTGAGTGGTATGTGTCTAGCTAGGAGTCTTCCAACTGAGTGGAAGTACAACCCTCTGTGCTACCAAAACAACAAGCTCAGGTTTCTTTACTTCTTCGTAACGTTTTTTCCTGTCATCAAGTCTACTCTCTCTCCTCACAATGCCACAAATATACTTTTATCGACGTTCCGCTAGCTGCTGAGGAAGAGGTAACGGCTGCACCTTTACTTGTCTACCATAGCTGTGCTTTCAAGCCTATAAACAAACCTCTCAACTCTTTTTTCTTTTCTTTTTGAGATCTTATGTAGCCCAGGCTGACTTTGAAAATGCTCTGCCACTAAGGATGGTCTTGATCTCATTATGAGCCTCCATCTCCCAAATGCTAGACTGACAGATAATGGCCACCGTTCAAAATCTCAAACTCTTGAATCCCCATCTCGCCCTTCATGGGCTACATGCCTATTCTCTGGTCCTTCCCAGGCCCATTACGGATGCTGGTTTCTCAGCGTTACTTTATTCTGTGGATGAAGCTAAACTCATCACCAAAGAAGAAAGCAAAGCGAACACAACTGTGGTATGTAACATTACTTAGGTACTCTGTATCTGTCTTTACCAACCGTATAGTAACAAATGGATGCTTAAGCAAGGGGAAGATTCCTTCAAGCGTTTTTAGCATCACTTTTCTCCCCTTTCGGGTCTTGCACACCTCTGAGGAACAGCTAGTCACATGTGTGTGCGTCGCACAACTCGCCCTGAGCAGCACAGCCCCTTTCTCCATCGCACCGGGTTCTGCCAACAATTCCCAACTTTTCCCGGGGCCCAGCACTCCTCTGAGTATTGTTGGGTACCAACCACGCGTCTCCCGGGCCCTGGCGGTCACTCATCCACCGTGGAAGGTTCTGGGTACCCTGTGGATCTGCAACTTGCAAGGAGTGCGCCCCAACCAACGGTGTGCCGGCGCCGCGGTCTCCCCGCGATCCGCCAGGGCAGGGGCAGCACCCGGCTGGGGCGCAGCACCGCCGGGAGGGCGCACCTCGTTCGCCGCAGACAGCGCGGGCTGCCCCCGTGCGACCCAGGCCCGGCGCCGCGGGAGCCGGCCAAGCGGAGGCCCCGGAGCCGCGGCCCGGCCGCCGGGAGGGAGGACAGGGCCGGACGGGGACACCGGCGGGGCGCACCCAGCCAGGGCGACAGAAAGGCCGAGCGGGAGTCCGGCTGGACCCGACCGCGCTTACCCGGCTCCGCGGGGCCCGAGCACCATCGCCGCCGCCGCCTCACACAAAGGCCCCGGCCCGCCGTGCCCGGCCCGACGAGGAGGCGGCGCCGCCGGCCGCGGCCAGACTCTCCATCCGCCGAGCCGCTCGCCGCGCCGGCCCGGGCCGCCCCCGCCGCCCGGCCCGCAGCGCCCCCCGCCGTCCCGGAGGAGGCAGCGCCCCCCGCCGCCCGGCCCGCAGCGCCCCCCGCCGTCCCGGAGGAGGCAGCGCCCCCCGACGGCCGGGCGGAGCCAGGAGGCTGGGGAGTGAAGAGAAGGTCCAGGCCAGTCTGCCAGCAGCCTCGCAAAAAACTATGCACTTGTTCGGTTAATTTACGACTCCCGCGAGCTTTCTGAGGGCAGGGATCTGTGGTTTTGCCAGAGCCGCTGTTTTGACTTCTACTTGTCACCTTGCCTTGCGCAGACATATAGGCGCCTTCTAAAACCTGTGTGCGGGTGCAGGTATGTGACTGTGTGGATGGGGGGCCTGACCAAGCCAGCTCAGTCAACAGGATCTCAAAGGAGGAAGTAAAGGTTGAAAAAGAAAAAAGAAAAAAAAAAAAAAACACCAATTAGACAAAACTGTAACATGACTCCAGCCAGTGCTGAGGCTTTATTTTTTTCCCAGTCTGCTTTTATATCATTCTAGGTACATTAAAAAAAAAAAAAAAGTCAGTTCTTAGATCAAAGACAAAGTATTCAAGCGAAGTAGTAAACAAGGAGACCACACAAGATAGTAATCAAGCAAAGTAATGAGCAAAAAGATCACACAAGGTAATAATTAAGCAAAGTAGTAAACAAAGCCCCGTGGTCACTGTTTCTTATCTGAGCCTGCTTCCGTGTTATCTGAGCCTGCTTCCGTGTCTGAGCTCAGTGACAAATGTCAGATTCCTAGAAGCAGCACTGAAAGCTCTCAACAAGGGATCGACAATTAACGCACGGAGTATTTCAGGTTAGATCCCTGGGAATCATCTCTTCTGATGGTCCAAAACTGACCCTCCTTCCTCGTAAATGGCCAGATGGAGTCACAGGATTCCCTGGACCATGGCAACCCAGGTCAGTTCCTAAACTGGTCTGTCCCCTGTCGAGAATTTGATCGCTGGCCTCCTCCCTTCTTCTGAATCCACTCATCAAATGATCCTGCTCAAGACTAGGCATAGCCATACTGAAAGACCCCTGAGGGGACCCTACCTCAAGTCCGGACTGGCGCTCACCCAAGGACACACGAGAGACCTCCTTGATGTAATTGCATAAGGTAGTTTAATAGCAAGGGCCCTTGGGTTGAAACCCACGCAGGAGACAAGGGATTTCCACCCCGAACCCCAGAGGCTTGGGCTATTTATGGGTAGGGGTAGAAAAAGGCAGAAAAGTTTGGCGCGGTTAGACACGATTGGTTATTTCAAATATCAGCAACTTGCAGAGGAGGCAGGATGGCTAGTAATCCCGGACCTCCCAGAAAGGGAGGGAGAGAGAAGTAAACACTGGATGGCCCATTACTCACTTGGACTAGTTTGGACTTGTCTGGTGTGCCCTTCCCCTAGGCCTAATCATTGACAGGCCTGTAAGTCATTGACCACAACAAGACCAAAGAACAATAGGACCTAGAAGGAGGCATTGCCTTGCCTGTCTTGGCGCCCTGAGGTCTGCTACGGAGCTAAGAAGAATGGACTGCCTGCTGAGCTAGCCTTGACACCTTAAGGACTACTATCTCCTCACCTAGCCCCCGAGCTGTACAGAGAAGAGACTCTGGGGGGTGGGGCTTCCCCTTTATGTGAAAGCAAATTATTAAACTTCGGGCCTTGATCAGAATACTTTGTTTTCTCTCGCCCTCCTTCCCGTTAATTCCTAGGCTTCGTCTCAGGAGAACCTGGTGATCGTGGCTGCAGGCAGCTACAGTCTGGGGCATGCCTTTTTATTTTTCTTTTGGTCACCTTGCCCCTGGAGGGGGCATGTCTGTTTTAAGCTGTTTTCAAATTTTATTTTCACAATACAACCAAAATTCTCCTGCCTTCATCCTTACACAGCCTATATAGCCCAGGCTGGCTCCTCCACAGGGAAGAAGCCCACCGACTTTCCATTCTGTCTCCCCCTTCTGGGGAGAGTGGGCAGCTGGGCACAACTCCAGCACAGGCCTGCTTCTCATGGCCAAGTCCAGCCAGCCGGCTATGTTCAGTCTACTTCTTTCTACCTGTTCTCTTTCTTTCATATCTGCCATTAAAACCTTCCCTTTGGGGGCAAGGGAGCTGGTTCAGCCATTAAGATCCCTGGGCGCTCTTCCAGAGGTCCTGAGTTTAATTTCCAGCAACCACATGGTGGCTCACAATCATCGATAATGAGATCTGGTGCCCTCTTCTGACCTGCAGGTGTACATGCAGGCAGAATACTGTATATGTAATAAATGTGTTATGTAAGTAAATCTTTTAAGACAAAAGCAAACAAACAAGCAAAAAAAAAAAAAAAAATCCTTCCTTTCAGCCGTACCACAGAACGACTATGTTGTCGGTCTACACAAAAGTATCAGAAGGTCAAGGTTACCCTCAGCTACATAGCAAGTTTGAAGGTAGCCTAGGCTACATAAAAGCCTGTCTCAAAAATTTTTCTGTGTTTATATCCCTTCCTGGGTTCCTAAAACGTAAAAGGAATTGGAGAGTTAAAAGAGGGTGAATAGTGACAGGAGACATCTCTCAGGTCTGACCTTTAACTCAGAGGAAGGCAAATTCTGCGGGGGGGGCCTTAATCAGAGAATAATCTCTCTTTGAAGTGCTTGTATCAGGACTTTTCCTCTCTGGGCCAGATGATTTCAGCCTCTAGTTTTGACTTTACAGCAGCACGAACTGTCTCTCTGACACAGCCACACCTGATGGAATCCTTGACAGATTAGCACATATTGCCTGGCGGGAGGTGCCAGGTGTATGTGCCACCTACTCCCTTGTTCCCTTTTGGTGCCTTTTGACCTTGAGTTTCTTACGCCCAAACTCCTGATCCCATAGACACTGCCTGCTTCTGACTCAGCACCGTGACCCCACCACTCCATTTTCTGAAACTGCCTGATAAACATTTGTGTTTACAATTCTATTTTATCTTTGCGGTCTTCCCTGGTCAAGGGAGCTGCTTTTCGTAGTGGGCAGTGGTTACCTGCAGACTCATACCTACCTGGTAAGTGCTGAGAGTAAGTGGTTAGTTACTAAGTGCTCCGTCAGGAGTGAAATGTCTGTAGTACCCCCACTAGGCCTCAAGGAATCTGAGACCAAAACAGGAAAAATGTACCTTGAGGTTAAGAGTTCTGTGTGCACTTAAGATAGTCAAAAGGAAGTTCCTGTTTGTCTTGTGTTAAGCCCTTGCAAAATAAGGTTTCTGTTTCCCATTAAGAGTCAGTTCCTGCCGGGCAGTGGTGGTGCATGCCTTTAATCCCAGCATTTGGGAGGCAGAGGCAGGCGGATTTCTGAGTTCGAGGCTAGCCTGGTCTACAGAGTGAGTTCCAGGACAGCCAGGACTACACAGAGAAACCCTGTCTCAAAAAAACTAAAAAAAAAAAAAAGAAGAGTCAGTTCCTATTTCTTAGGCTTGTGTAACTTGCGTGCAATCCCAAGCACATGATACCCATTCTTTGTCTCTTCCATTCTAACAACCAACCCTCTTTCCCCTGTGAACAACTTATCTCTCTTATAAGAGAGCCTTCGAAAGGCTGTCAGGGCTCCTTCCTTAAATCCCAACTTAGGCAACTGGTAGCCAGCTGGCCTGTCCTGCATGCACCCCAAAATACAGTCTGCTTTAATTGGACAATCATAGACTTGGCCTTTTCTCCTCCTGAATCTCAGGTTTAACAAGATATGACACAGGTGGGGCAGAAAGTATACAAGGGTCAGGGAAAGAGGAGACTGCTGTAGATCGCCATCCTCAGAGCGTGACAAGGTATTTGTCTTCTTGAATTATTCTGTAGCTGTGACTGACTATATCTGCATTAAAACTGGACCCATTGATTGCTGTCATGGGGAGAGAGGAGCTCTCATGAGGTCCCACCCCTTTCCAGGATATATAGGCAGTGTCTTTGTTAGGGTATAGTTTGCTGTGTTAAAACACCGTGACCAAAGCAACTCGTAAAGGACAGGGTTTGTCTGACTCACAGTTTATATTCTGTCATGAAGGGAAGCCAAGGCAGGAACCTGGAGGCAGAAACTGAAGCAGAGGCCATGGAGGAATGCTGCTTACTGGCTTGCTTCTCCTACATCAGGACCTGTTGCCTAGGGGTAGCACCATCTTCAACAAGAAAATATCCCACAGGCTTACCCACAACCTGGTCTGATGGAGGCATTTTCTCCATTGAGGTTCCTTTCTCTCGGGCAGCACAGGAAGTTAATGGCTACTAGGGTGGAGGGCACCCACCTCCCTGAGGGTGTATAAGTACTTAATGGTTGCTGAAATTATTTTCTTTGGTGATGTAGCCCCTGTAAGTTACCCATACTTTATAAGTAACCCCTCACTCTTGCTCCTGTAAGCTACAAGCCTAATTAAACAACATTGCTTCACCAGGCTGGACTTGAAATGGAGTTATCTCTTTGGTCTGTCATTGGTGACTTATCTGGAATGAACAGTCGTCTGTCTCCCACAAAAGTTCACACAACAGCCATGGAACCTGTTCTTATGGTTTGGGGTGGAGACTTTCACTTTGCTCTGCAATGGAAGAGTGATTTTCGGGTTGGCGCTGTTTCCAATGGCAGGACAAGCTCCCATAGCTGGGCAAGGCAGCCCCCTGAAGTGGAAGTTTCTGGTTGTGTCACATGATACAGACTCATGTGGTGTTTTGCTGAGGCAAGACCCATGGGAGGACATGTGATGTTTGGAGAAAGTGTAAAGCGGACAGTGGCGGAGCCTTGCATAGCTAGCCTTACAACGCTTCACTGATCTCCACTTTGTTGAGAGAGGCACGGCAGAGAACTGTTCCTGGTGTCCCGGCCAGTCCTGGACTGACTCAGCAAATTGGCGGAGACCTGGCTGTGTCTCCTGGATCCTGCCACCCCTGCTGATTCATGTTTAGTATCTGACACTACTGAGCTGCACTGCTGGTATCCTGATAGACAGAGACTGGAATCACCCCAAAGAACTTCTGAGCAGGTCCACATCTCCTTCTCCTATTTACCACCTTTTCTCCCCTACCTTTGGACGGCAGGCTAGAAGGGACGTCAGACCATCTAAAAATCCTTATAAAGGAGGTTTTAAAAAAAAAATCTAAGGGCTAGAGAGATGGTTCAGAGGTTAAGAGTACTGGCTAATCTTCCAGAGGTCCTGAGTTCAATTCCCAGCACCCACATGGTGACTCACAACCATCTGTAATGGGATCCAGTACCCTCTTCTGGTGTGTCTGAAGACAGCTGCAGTGTTTAACCTCTCTCACCAGCTGCCTTTGGAGCACAGAGCCAGTCAACTTGATCAGCTAACAAACCTCCTGGAAGGTGTAAAGTGTTTACTATCTAGAGATGTTAAAGTGAATTACAGTCACAATGATGCAGGGAGCTAAACGAGAAAGAACAGGCAGGGCATTTAGTACAGGGGAGGCTCTCACTGCTCTAAGTACTGTAAATAGGAATTTGAGAAGATGGGTGTGGTACCAAACACCCGTTAACCCAGAGTTTAGAAGGCAGGAGGATTTGGGGAATTGAGACCAGCTTGGGCTACATAGTGAATTCTGAGTCAGCCTGGACTGGATTACATGGTGGGTGGCGGGGGGGGGGGGGGGAAGGAAAGACGGAGGTAAGGAAGAAGGGAAGGAAGGATAGGAGAGAGACAGAGACAGAGAGAGAGAAACAGAGAGGGTGTGCCTGGTTTTCCTCTGAGACCCATGGCACTGTAATATTTGTTAGCCCCACCAGAGAGCAACCTCTCTGCATTTATGATCTACTTGGCAGATAATTGTCACAGGCAGTTCAGCATACATGCTGGACTCCAGATTTGAGCAGAACCAACTCTTGGGGCTTTCTCAGCCCTAAGAAATTTGCCCAGACCCTGCCAAGAGTGTCTCAAATACCCTGCAAACAGCTCCTTCTGAAAGGCCAGAGAGATAGATGACTTGTGAGAAACAGCTCTAGAATCCTGAGGTCACTTTTCTTTTTTCCAGCATAATATTTTTATTGATTATTTGGGAATTTCATACAGTACATCCCAACCACACACCCATTCCTCCAAAGTTCATCCTCCGACCCTTGTGCCCACACCTCAAAAAAATACACACAGCACAATCTGTGCTGCCCTTGTTGGAGCATAGTCAGCCAGCCCCTCAAAGATAACTGAGTCCTTTCCCATCCCCGCCCCTCCCCCCACACACTCACGGAAGTATGGAAGAGCATCCATCAGCATCCAGCACAATCCTTAAGGACCCTCCCAACAGCTTCCTGTCTAGACCCTTCCTCCTTTCCTTGGGGGTGAGGGAGACGTTGCCAACATCTCATTCTCCCCTGTAGTCCTCATCACCACCAAGTGTGGTCATGTGACCTGGCTATGAATGGGCAGCTTTCTCTTCTTTACCCATTGTGTAGCTGTCAGTCAAAGGGGGACCCAGTTGGAAATTAGAACTTTCCGTGAGGAAGAAGAACTGCAGGAAACAGCACCTGCTACAAAGCCCTGTCCTGGCACTGTCTCGGAAGGCTGAGTGTCACCTTTGTATTTCTCCTGGACCTGGCTAGGACTAGGAGCTTGGGGACAGCCCAGTGGCATGGGATCATTAGCATATCGGATTGATAAAAGACAGGCACACCCATGGCATGTCAGCCGTATTCTGGGCTCTACTATGCCAGCGTTGGGAGGTGATTGGTACGCTACAGAGGAAGAGTCTGAGAGAAATGATTCACCCTTTCATGGCTACAGCAGCCAGTTAATACTGAGGAATTTGCCTCTCTTTTGGCCCCTGTCGTAACCTCCCCATCTTGCCTCCACCCCAACAGGATCAAGCTGTATTTGCTTGTCCATAACCCTGCCATACTACAAAATCCATGTGTGGGTGTTTCGGGGGTTTTAAGGGGTGGGCTCTATTTTTATTGATCGCAGATAGAGAGGGTAACAGCAGACCAAAGACACACCTGTGTCCAAGTTCAGCTTGATGGATATTTTAGTTTGGAGTTTGAAGTTACAGCCAGGAGCAGGTTATATGGGTATCTATGTTGTGGAAAAGACCCCCACACCATCCCAACATGGGTAAAACTCATGAAAGCCTTGTCCCGTGGAGCTGTTAGGCAGCTACACTGAAATGAGCCTCAAAGGGTCCCCTCTCATAGTTTACTACCTCACATCCTTGGGGAGGACAGGGATTCCTTAGCCTGCCCATCCTACACACATGGGAACGTTAATAAGCCAGCCTCAGGAGGGCCTCGTGCAGGAGATCACAGCTGTTCTGATTGAAGACAGCAATAATCAGATATAACCCAGAGGAAGCAGCCGGTGACAATGCTTGCCATCTTCCCCAGGATCTGTTAGAACCCACGCTATCATTTGGAGAGAGAAAATAGTCCCCTAATTGGGAATGAGGGAGTTGCTAACTGAATTTTTCCAGGCCCTGCCTAGGTACACAGGCCAGCCTTTCAGAAAGTCTGCTTTCCCTTTATTGACCTGGCCTAGGAAGGTTCTTGATTGTTAGTAACTAGCCAGGTCTGAGGGTTGGTTGGTTTTGTTTTCTCAAAACAGACTTTCACTTTGTGGCCAAGACTGACTTCAAAACTCAAGATCCTCCTGCCTCTACTTCCTGAGGGTCACAGTGTGTGTCAAACTGGTGTCTGAGTGCTGGGATTACAGGTGTCCACCACCCTGGTGTCTGTCTGAGTGCTGGGATTACAGGTGTGCACTACCATACTGGTGTATACCAGTTCTTCTTATCACCAATTCAGTTGTTAATTGTGTGCAAAATTACTTAGGGCTTTAGTAGAACAGCTGTTATGAATCCAAAATGTAGATGTGTCTACTTAAATGTCATATGTAGGGTTTTGTTTAAATTTGTATGCATATATGTGTGTGTGCGAGTGTGAGTGTGCATGTGTGTACATGTGTGTGTGCATGTATGTAGTGTATGTGTAGTGTAAGAAAAGAGGTTCGTGCAATGGCACACTTGTGAAGGCCAGAGAACAATCTCTCCTTCTGTGGTGGATACAGGGATCAAACTCAGGTCATCAGGCCTGTGTGGCAAGCCCCTTTACCTGCTGAACCAGTTTGCAGGCCTTGTATCATCTTTTTTGCAAATATATATTTATGGAAAAGTCATTCATCAACCAATCAATTGCATCAGTCACTCCTTTGTAAAAACCCTTTATTGTTGAAGCGGAGACACTGTATTTTTAATGCAGGACACTACAGAAACCATAATGGATATGGGTTGAGGTTGTTCATATGCAGCTTCTGTGCTGAGTCGGGAAGGGAGCCAACAGGAGAACCTTGCAGACTAAAAGGAAGCAGGAGCGCAGGCTCTGGGACCGCCACAGGGACCGTGTCTTAATGATGCAATCCGCGGTCCAGGAGTAGAGTGCTAAAGACAAAAATAAATAAATAAAACTTTAAATCACACCTTTGTCCTACAAAATGCCCACTGTCCCACCCACTGAGGAAACAAGGGCTGGCCAGCTTCAGGGAAAGAAAAAAGCTTAACTCTCAGTTGTCCCTGCAGCCTTTTGGGACCAGAGAACTAACTGTTGGCTGCAGGTGCTTGCCCCTTCCCCGAAGTGTGTGTGTGTGTGTCTGTCTGTCTGTCTGTCTGTCTGTCTGGCCGGTTTATATCATCCAGCACTCCCAGGAGGCTGGTGTAGACACAGCCCACCCACAGCAACCCGTCCTCCCCTCCTTAACCCAGCTCTGGGTCTTGGAAGGCAGGCTTTGAATGGCTTCTCTTTTCAGCAGCTTCACATGAATGAAATAAAATGATGTAGTCATCTGTGTTGATCCACGTCCTCTAATCGACTTTAAATGCTAGCCCCTGGGGACTCTATGCCCTGTTGGTGCGACACCTGACAGGCTTAGAACACCATGGTGGTGAGATTAAGAAAGCTACAATTACTGAAATCCCTCTGAAAGAGTTTGGACTCGCCTGCAAATATTAAAAGGAGATTTCCACAATGCACTTGCTTTTACCATTTGTATGAAATACTATGGCAAAATCGCACAGTAATTATCTTTACAGTCAGTGCATAACGCCAGAGGAGAGTATATCACCCAGATATAGCTACCCGCATAATTATCTGGCCATCGGCAGGACTGAAATAGCCATCTAATGAGAGCAAAATGATATGGTGTGCACCGTGTAATCAGCCAGTTACAGTTATTACAGCCCTTATGCCCTCTCACCCAACAGCAAAGGGGACCAGACCCTGGTCCTAGGGAGTCGTGAACAGGTGGTATCAAGAGTCAGCTCTTAGGTCTCAGACTGGCCACCCTGAGGCTGTGACTGAATTCCCAGAGTGAGGGGAGAGAGGCAGGAGGCCATCCAGGGTTGCAGAGGCTCCCAGATCTTTGTTCCCTCCTGTCTTCCTTCTCTTTAGAAACCAGCAAAAAGGAAGGCATCAAATGAGCCGCCTTTGCCATGTGTGGGTAGATGGTGTCAAGACAGAAGCTCTGTGTTTTGACTAGACTTCCCTGAGGAGCTTTCACACTGGTGGACAAGTGAGGAGTGTCTCAGCCCACTCAGCCCTGAGGTCTGACCTAGATGGCTTTCGGCAGTCAGATAAAAGCCAGCCAGGGGACACATAAGGACACTCTCTACCCTCCCTTCCCAAAACACCCAGCTCCCAGACTGGAAGAACCATAATACAGATGACTCTCTGTGTGCTGGGAACCATTATAAAGGCTTTGTCCATAAAACCACCACCCTGGGCAATTTTATCACCACACTTATATTCCAAACGGGGAAACTAAGGCACAGCATTAAGTCACTTGGCCAAGGAAACACAGCTAGAGAAAAACAGGTCCAGGACTGAGTTTAGATTATGTTCTAATACATCCTGCTGCTCCAAGAGGCTGAGATATGGTTTCTGGCTGTTGCCATAGACTTTTGGCATCCCCGAATTTCTTCCTAAATCACAAGTGTACCTGACTGCATCCTAAGCAGTTTATATCTCAGCATAGTTGAGCCTACGTGGGAGGCAAACACTTCGTCTGTGAATAATCAGACCTATAGCGAATGAAAGATGATCTCGCCATCCTTTGTATAGATCACAAGAAGACAGTGTCCAGAACAACAGAGAAGCCCCACAGGATTTCTCTCCCTGTCTACCACTCACTCTTTCTGCTCAGTAATCGTCGGAGTCCATGACACCGGAGAAAGAGATGAAAGAACACAGTGGGAATTAACACAGCATGAGTATGTCTAAGAGCCATCGTGCCCAGCGCTTGCTGCACTGTCCATAAATCTGTGCTTTACGGCAAAGGTGTGTGCATCCGTAGCATCTCTGAGAACCACAGCGGACACCTCCCTCTCCCCGCCCCCCCCCCCTCCAGCCGATAGTACTTACCTTTTCTGCACTGGGGGGCCTATTTGAGGATGCCAAAGCTGGGGGTGTTCTCTTCAACCACGTCAGTGGGAGTGTCTGGGGGGATTGAAGCAAGCAGTTAGTTAGGAAGGATTCTTCTGAATCAGGGCTGGCTATGACAGACAGCTCTAAAAGACAGAACTGGGAGAATTCGGGGTAAGCAGAGCCTTCTGTCCCTCTCTCAGCCAAGCTGGGCTGCCCTACTCTGTGCTCAGGGAAGGAGCTGATCCTGGTGACTGTAGATCTGAGCTGACTGAAAAAGAAAGGACCATAGACATTCAGTACAACTGAGAAAAACCTCATCTTCCTCTCTGGTGACAAACTGGGAGGCGCTTCTGGCATATCCTTAAGCAGTCCTCAGACCCTCCTCCGGGTGTACCCTACCTGGCTGGCTGTTCCTCTTGCCCATAAGTCCCACAAAGAAGTCGTGCATGTCACCTGAAAGAAAAGGCCAGTGTTGTCAACATACATGCCAAGACTTCTGAACCTGGAATATTGGTTTCCTATCACCAACTCTGCCCCCCATCCAAACCAGGTCTATGTAGGCTAGGCTGCCCTGGAACTTGCCATGTAGCCCAGGCTAGTCTTGCATTCTCCATTTCTCCTTAACCTCCTGAGTTCTGGAATTCCAAATGCGCCGAGGTCTCTGGCTCATCTTTATCTCATCAGAGCCTGAACTCCACAGCTAGCAAGTCTGTTCTCTCTCTCTGCCCATTTTCCCTTTCCACGCCCCCCCACACACACACACGCTCAACACACACACATTTCATTCCTTACCTACCACAGCAGGTGCTGGCTTAGCATCTTTGCCACCAGGAGAGCCTCTTAGTTCCCAGTGACCAGCCAGCCAGTGAAGGACAGTCTCCCATGCCCTCACACCTGCTTTTTCCTTGTTCCTCCTGCTGTCTCCCACTCAGAAAGGCTGGCTAAGCAATTGCAGCTGGCATATTGTCTACACCAGCTGGGATGAAGCCGGCCAAAACTGCCCGGCGGCCCCACCCATGCCCGTGGAACATTGGACAAACCGTCAGCACAGATGGGGAAGAAGCTACTCACGTTTCTGTGGAAGTGATGTCTCCTTCGGTCCTGTGGAGGCAAGCACACGTGTGTAAACGGAAACAGAGGGGAATTCAAATCACTGTCCCCATTAACTAGGACACCCCCACCTCCCTCCCCACAAAGGGGTTTCCCCGGGCTAATCTAATCTTCAGGGGCCCCTTGCCCCTTGCCCCGCCCCTTCCATCTCCAGAGCCTCCTCCTACCCACGCTGGCCTTGCTCAGCACTTTAAGCAATCCTTCCAGAGAGATGGGGCGGCTGTCGTAGAGTCTCCGAAGCAGGGATGGAGGTAGCTGATAGAGATCAGAGTCCTTATAGGGAAGAAGATCAGAGAGCCGAGGGATGAGGTACACACCCCACCCACTTGCTCTCGTCCTGCACAAAACAGCCTTATCCCAAACCAACCACAGCTAAATCCAAGACCCCACTTCCTTCAGGATTTCCTCTGGCTTACCCTGGAAGAGAAATGGGCGCATAAAGTGTGGCATGTGGGCCAGCAGCAGCAGCAGCCAGCAGTACCAGGATCATGTTAGATATCCAGTCTTACCTGAGACCTCCCAGACAGGACCTGAATCTGAATGGGACCCCGTGGTGCTGGTGTGCATGAAATTTGGAGCCATGTGGAAGCTTCCGGGTGGCTGCACTGCTGGCCTGATTGCCTGGGATTGACTTCCTGAGATGCTGCTGATCACGCTATCTCCCAAGGTCAAGGGTGATTGTCTCCTGGAATCCCCGCCGAGCTCTGCCACCTCTCAGTGACAAAGTCACAAGTTCAAAACCAGCTTGCTCACAGAAACTGTTAGTCCACTGAGTGAGCCATGAACTCACCACACCCAAGAAAGGCTCATCGCACTTAGCAGGTGTCCTCTAATCTGTACTCTGTGACATGGCCCTGAGGTCCGGTGGTGGCAGTGGGCAGCCAGGGCACACATGAGACTCCCTACTGTGCGCAGCATCTATGGACGATGCTCTCCCTGTCTGTTCACTGCCTCTCCCTTGCTCTTCAACACAGCTTTCTGCTTTTCATGTCTGTTTTCTCTGCCCTTTCCACCCTGGATCTAGAATTTCAGATTCCAGAGCCACTGCCCCATAAGGCCACTGCATTATCCTCCTTTTTTTTTCTCTAGCAACTTGGGCACAGCAGGATCGGTGGGTACATGACATGTACTCCATTAACTAGAGCCCAGAGAACTGCTGCTTCTGACTGGGTTAGGGGATGCTTGTCTTGGACCTCAGCTGTACCCCTCTCTGGAGTCCTAGCATCCATGGGCTGCTGTGTACACCAGCATACACCCCAGATGAGCCTCCCAGGTACCCACACACACGTTTGGCACCCAGTAACCTCATCCTCACAGACCTTGGGGAGAGAGATGGTCTCTTTTGTTGACCAAGAGAGGCAAAGGGGTTTTCTTGTTGCCCGAGGCACTGAAGCAAGCTTGTCTGCAGAACCCAGACAGTCTTACCACCCTGACTCCACAGGGTCCAGCCTGTATCTGACACTTCCTGAACACTGGGCTTTGTTTGGATCTGGTGTGAGTGTTGCCATCTGCACAGCTGCCCTGGTGAGCGAGCACCTGTGTGCTCACGTTTGTGTGTGTGTGTGTGTGTGTGTGTGTGTGTGTGTGTGTGTGTGTGCCCGTGTGCACTCGAGCTCATGTGCAATCTCTCATTCTCTCTCTCTCTCTCTCTCTCTCTCTCTCTCTCTCTCTCTCTCTCT
>JANHMN010000021.1:46359499-46383285 GCA_030674055.1 Rhabdomys pumilio | reverse complement strand
TGCTGGTCTCCTGGATGCACACCCCCAGCCGTCACCTACAGCTAAGGGCAGAAACACCCCAGACCTACATGCTGGTCTCCTGGATGCACACCCCCAGCCAGAGCAGGAGGACAGTCCCAGTGTCACAGAGTGGCCCTGGGAGGCCTTTCTCACGGCAGGCGTGTGGGCGGGGCCCCTCCTCACTTCCTTACCTTCCACCCCCTCACGAAAGCCTGGATCAGCAGTGCAGACGACCGCATCTTCTTGTAATGCTTCTTTTGCTGTAGGAGACATGGGCACGGTCAGGAAGAGCCACACGTATCCCCCGCCACAGGAGTGGGGACTGACATGGTGCTTAGGAAGCAGGAGCACCTTGTTGCCCCGAAACCAAGCCGAAATGAGGATCTGACTCTTCCGCATCTGCTGGTAGTAGGTCCGACAGCGCCAGCCCCGGTAAACCTTCTGTATGAGGGTGACCAGCTGCTGAATCCTCAGACGCCTTTGTTCTTCCAGGTAGAAAAGCTGGGGGCAGGGGGGGGAGAGGGGCTTGTTCTCCCTTACACGACACTGAACACACTACAGGCTCCCCAGAGACCTCACATATCACCGTCTTTCAGTGTCGACGACAGCCAGTCAGGCCCTACAGTGAGCCCCTAGCTTAGGGCAGGCAGTGTCCAGCACTCAGTTCCCAGGGTGGCGCCTTTCTCAGGTGCTGATGGATGCTGCCTTCCTCTTTCTCAGGTGAGCCTATCACAGTTACACATTCTATCCCCACCAAATGCAGCAGCACACTTCCTGACTCACAGTCTTGGGGCTTCTGATGAAGATCTTTGTCTTCCCATAGGCCAGCTCCTCTGACGACAAAGTCAGAGACCCGAGGACCTTCTCCACACCTTCCCTACAGGGATAGATGGGGAGAGTTACAGAGAGGTGTGTCACAGCAGAGTCCTCTCCACATTTCCCTTATCCCTCTGAAGAGAAATGTCATTTCCCCAAGAACCCATCTGCCTGTTTCAGCAGATTTATTCAGTGCCTTCTCCTGCTGGGTCTTACCGATCTTCCCCATTCCAGTGGGGCCAGGTACTCCGGCTCAGCAATCGGTACCTTTCCAGGAAAGGCTTATAGTTCTGGCGGAAGGCATAGCCAGCCCTGCGCACCCGAACATTCTCCAGCAGCCCCAGGTATCGAGCCTGGACCATAACCAGCTCTGAGGTGAACCTGCCTTGCTGCTGCTGGTCATTGGGTTTTATGCACCTGGTCGGGAAGTGGGGAAGACACAGGCTCAGGAGTGGACACCTTGCCAATGAAACGGCTCCGGTCTCCACCTGCCTACTTCCCACAACTCCCAGAGGTGGAAATCTCAACAAAAATAAAAGGAGACACTCTAGCCTTCCAGTCTCACTCTGTGATGCCACTCTGTCCACCACTGGATGCTTAACTCCTCATCTGGTCCTGTCTTCCCCAAGGAAAGAGCCTCTAAAACCCTGTTCTAAAGACTCCCCAACATGGACACGCTCCACCATGCATATCCCATATGAAGGATGTCCTCGGTGTGTCCAGCTTTTCACCTGATGTAGTTGGGGTTCTTAGAATATAGGTTCTTCATGAGTATGGCCACTGAATTCTTAAACTGGGTCCCGGCAGTCGGGGGACGTTTGAGAGACGCTTCCTTGGGATTCCCCTCTGGAAACAAGGACTGGAGGAGGCGATGCCGGGCCTTCCACATTGTCTGGGATAGGTCTCGGAAGAGTAGGTCGTTATTCTTGTCGATGAAGCCAGTCACGTTGTATGTCACCTGCAGAGGAGCGGATGTGGGTTCAGAGCCCACGGCTACCTTCCGGCACTCGGAACCCCCAGTTACACTGAGAAACACCTTCAGTTCGCATTCCCATACCAGCCACTGCCTGTGGCTCCCACGCAGCCCTTCTACATCACCTTGCCCGCATAGTGGCAGATGCGGAAGCAGCCGAGGCCCATGGTGTGGTCGTACTGGCGCTGGGCATTCTGGGTAACTTTACTCTCGTAGTGACTGTGCTTAGAGAAGAGCTGGTTCAGCTTTGCTAGGAAAGTAGAGTCGCTGACCACCCCAGGTCTCAGGCACTCTTCATCTAACATGGCCAGGATGCCTCGCTGACTCTAAGCCAAGGGAACAGAATCAGTGTAACCTCGACCTGGTCCTTCACGATGTCCACTCAACCTGCTTGCGTCCTTTTCCCTCTTGAAAAGGGAGAAAGGGAGAGAGGGAGCCGGGATCGAGAGGCGGGGGGCAGGGGCAGAGGATTCTCAGTCAGTCTGGAAAGGGAGGTCCCCAAAGTGAGAGAACAGCCACTCACATGTTCAATGAGGTTACAGATAATGCCGTTGTCAAAGTAGTCCACCTTTGTCCATGGTATGCCCTGGCCAAGGGAGGCATCAGTTAGTTAGAGAAGCAAGTCCCAGGAAATCTTTAAAGACCTCACCAGACCTAGACTCCCTTTAGCCCACCCTACAAAGGAACTTTGGAAAGCCTCGTCACTCGGAGAGGTCTTGGTGACATTCAGTTTACAACTCATCCCTCCCAGGTTGGTGGAAGAGAAAAAAATAAATATATTTGTGACACAACTTTGTAAAAGTCTTCCCTGCATTTGCAGCTATGTTGCCTGAAGAGCCTGCTGCGGAGGCCGGTTCATAGACTCACAGGGGACATCTCCAGGTTTGTGAGATACTCAGCCGCTCACACTTGGAAGTGGACTGGCTTAATTAGAGAGCTTTTCTAACACCCAGCCATGGGACGCAGGGGGTTACACTGAGTCAGAGAAAGGGTGTGAAGATCGGACCTTAAGGCACTGCTGATGAGCAAGTCTGGAGTGATGCAGCTCTAACCGGACAGCAACAGCACCCAGCGCCAAGGGGAGGCAACAGATTCTGACAGGTTAGAGACGGGAATTGTATAGGGTGCCAAGCCCAGGGGAAATATCTCTTCTCAATCTGTCTCTGTCTGTCATGAGCCAAACATAGCTGTCACTTCTCTCTTATCAGGACACAAACACCCTTCCATCCGTCTGTCCCCTAGACTGAGCTAGCCTGGAGTGCGAGGCTGGGGACAAGGAAGGTTAGAAGGAAGCACAGTACTGGAGTAACTTAGTACTGCTGAACGTTCAGCTGTGAGAGGGAGACATTTTGTCCTTGTGCTCCCATCTGGGGACAATTAATTAGAGGGAAATTGTGATCAAGGAGAAAGGCAGGCTTCTGGAAGTCCTCAGCAGGACAAGCAGGGGCTCCGCTCACTTCTCTCTTGTATTCCTCCTGTTCTTCCTTCAAGGTCAGTTCTATGAACACCTGCTGCAGCTTCTCATTGCAGTAGTTGATCACGAACTGCTCAAAGCTGTTATCCTGCATGGAAGGAGGGTGGCTCACTAAAGGTCCTCCCCCCTCACCCACCGTGAGCCTGTCCCCCCCCTCAAAGGGGATGCGGGACACTGGGGGTTGTCTGATGCTCTCTCACCTCCAATATCTCAAAGCCGTAGATATCCAGGACCCCCATAACCTTCCTCTTCTCCCCAGAGCCCACCTGAAGAAGAGGGAGAGGTAAGTATGAGGAATGGCTCACTGCGGGAACCAGGTAGCTGGGATTAGACTGGGAACAAACAGAATTACAGTATGTTCAACCAAGCTGGAGGAGAGCTAGGGTGTCTCCCTTCTTCCCCCAGCGTTTACTGCAAGACAAGCCAAGGAAAAGAGAGGAGATACACACGGATTCCATGATGGTCCCCATGATACGAACGAGGAAGATATTAAGATGCTCTGAGGCTAAGGCTCTCCACTTTCCAGATACTGCAGCCTTTAACATGGTTCCCCACACTGTGACTTTTTTTTTTCTATCATGTGTAACATTTCTACAAATGTCTGTATGCAGCATTCTCTTAGATAATATGCCAAGGTGCGGATGAGCAGCCATGCACATTTTGGTCTGCAGTAAACACTGGGAAGCAGGCAGACAATCATAGGCATTAGCGGCTGTTGCCAAATCAGGAACCCGAGGCTCAGTACCTCTGAGAAGGTGAGAGACCAGTAAATAACTGGGTCAGACAGAGGGACTCAGACTCCTAGAAGGAGCTGTTCCTTCCTCTTCATGACTGTCCTACTGTGCATCTCAGAAAGCAAGAATGAGCTGGCAGCCAGAGCATGACAGCGAAGCAGGCTTGGAGAAGAGTGAGGAGGTGAGGCAGGCTTGGGGAAGAGCGAGGAGGTGAGGCAGGCTTTGGGGAAGAGCGAGGAGGTGAGGCAGGCTTTGGGGAAGAGCGAGGAGGTGAGGCAGGCTTGGGTTGGAAAGGGCCGTCTCACCTTGATGCTCTCATTGATGCGATTCACTATCCAGTCGAAGAGGCGGCTGTAAATATTCTTTGCCAGGGCATCCCGAGCATATTGAGCCTGGAGGGCAAGGGAGGGGGTGCGGAGGAGGGGACACAGTCTCATTATTGTGGCAGTCACAGAAGAGTCTCAAAGTCAGCTCCCTCAGGGGGTCTCTTACCTGCGTGACATTCAGCACGGTCACTACCTTCTCTTTGCCTGTGTCCACCGTTCTTGAGCACAGAGCTCTCTCTAGTTCCTCAGAGTTCAAGCCCATCATCTCCCCAATCTCCTGAATACCTAGAAGGATAGAGAAGTACGGGGGTGGGGGCGGAGCTGACCACCAAAGCTGCCTGGATGATTAGTGACCCATGATGGCTGGGGAAAGTCACTGCAGTTGACCCAGGAGGAGTGGGGCACATTGCGGGTCAGATTGCTTCCATATCTCAGGAGATTCAACTAAACTTCTGCACGTCTCAGACCAGAGCCTAATCTGTTTTCAGAAGCTCATTCTGAAGTCCTTCAGTAGAGTGATCAGTGGGTCTCACTGGAGGAGGCCGCAGAAGTGGGCTGAGTGGAAGCAGACCGGGCTGGTCACGTTGGAGGCGGTTCACAAATTGGACTGAGGTTGGGAGACTCATGGTGGGCTCCGGGAAGGGAGTACCAACCTTTCGAATCACAGATGCCACTGGCTGGAATCCCGTTGGCCTGGAACTCATCTGTCAGCTTCACGTTCCCCAGCTTCAGCACCAGGGCTGTCACCTCCAGCACTTGTCTAATTTCCTCCTCTGAGAACCCAATCACTGACATTGCATTCTTGGGAAGAAAGCAGAAGTCACGCTGAGCTAGTGGAGCTGGCCCAAGGTCTCTATTCACATCTCCTGGGCTCAGAGGACGGCCTGAGGGCCCAAGCCTGCCCACGCTGGGCACTCACCTGTACAGCCCTGAAGTTGGAGGCGTCATCCATACCCTTCACCTTGGATACCTCCCTATTCAGGTAGGCGTAGCCACGGGTGTCCTCCTCAAGCCTTAGGGCCTCTGGCATACAGAGAGAGCACAGAGGAAATGGTATCACCTGCTCTCTAGAATACATCGGCCTGACACCTCATGACCCTTGCCCTGGGTCATGATTTAGGTTCATCCCTTTGTCTCCTATGATGATAGACAACTTTTTAAACTATTTTTTTAGGGTTGGGTGTTCATATCTGTTAAAGAATTCCACAAGAGTCTCGCTGATTTTTATCCCCATCCTCGGGCTTCGAAACAATGAAAACAACCAAGTACATCTTCTCTCCTGCTCTGGCAAGAAGGTAAGGAAGAAAAAAAGCACACATATGTGCCCCAGCCTCACTGTCCCCTGCTGAGTCAACACAGCAGTGTCTGCTCACCAACCCTAACATTACCCAGGGAAGGTTTTCCCCAGTGCTGGCTGCTGAGCTAAATGGCTTCCTTGTGTTTGCCTATGATAAGTGAGACTCTTCCAGGCCATATCAGATAGGCTCGGTTTTTTTTTCCTTCCTCTAAAATGAATGATTTGTGTGTCAGAATTGCCTCTTATTGACATGTTACCTGCCTGGCAAACAGGATTTTTATTTTCACTTTAATAAATGAACTGAGGAAATGTCCCAAGCTGTTTACTAAGATAGGAAGAGTTGGGCTGATGATAGAGCAGAGAGAGGTGTGTCAATTGTATTTTGTACAAATGATCTGGGAATCGGAGTAGTGAACCTCAAACGATTTGGCAGCAGCTCCCTCTAGCATGCAGATTCTGAAATCAGCACTTACTAAGGAAGTTCGGAAGCTGGAGAGAGAGAATGAGTCAGAAAACTCGGGTATAATGAGACCAGGGAGATTCAGTCAGATGCAACTTAAACTAACAGATATGGACCCAGCCAGAATAAAACCCTAGTGCCTGTGACTCAGACAAATTGAACAGCATTAAGGCCATTAAGGCAAGAAGGGGAGAATAAGACCTATGCAGCAGTCTCCTGAACCATAAAGAGTTCAAGGAGTGGGAGAAAAAAAGTTATGCAAAAGTCAAGCACAGAATTACAGGGAATCAGAGACAGCTCCTTGGGGGCTGGAAATCCACACGGTTGATTCCCCCAGCTAGAGAGGAGGGTTCTGAGAGGCAAATTCTGTCAAGAGCCAAGTCCCCCCACACCCTCAGTAACGCTCAACCAGAGCCATGCTGGCCAGTCCAGTTCTCAGGCTGCTGTGAACTCTTCCCCAGAACAGTCAAGGAGATCAACGCTATCCACTCCTACGGCTAGCTGCACAGGCTTATGGAACCAACCATAATGCACTGGAGCACTACATGCCTGCCATCCCTACAAAACTGAGTTCTTTGATCCATGCCATACTCAGCTATCTCACTCAGCCCTAACATAATGCATGGTCAGGAGATGATGGATGGATGGATGGATGGATGGATGGATGGATGGATGGACAGATGAAACCTCTATAGAGCTATCTAAGTAAAGAAAACCAGAAATACTGCTGGGCAGTAGTAGCACGCGCCTTTAATCCTAGCACTTGAGAGGCAAAAGCACGAAGATCTTTGTTGAGTTTGAGGCCAGCCTGGTCCAAAGAGATAGTTCCAGGACAGCCAGGGATACACAGAGAAAACAACAAACAAAAGGATAGAAAAAAAGAAAAAAAAAAAACTAAGGAAGATCCCAGGTGAGGTAGGTATATAAGTCCAGGCACAGTCAGTGAAGATCTTAGAAGTTCTCAAACACTCACCTATCCTGCCTGCTTCTCTAAAACTGTCAACAGAACCCCTAGGAGTGAAGGAGGAAGGAAGGAGCTGGGAACGAGTGTCCCAGGCCTGACATCAGTGTGGGGAAAGAAGCAGCAGTCAGGGCATAGGGCCAAGGCAACAAGGACACAAGGAGGGTGATCTCTGGCTTTGAACCAGCAAAGAAAAGAGCAGAGACACCAGGGGACTCGTTCTCAACCCTGAGCCATAAGGCTGTGGGTGGGAAATGCAGGGAGGAGACATGGAGAAGGAACTTGAGAGAAGGGAAAAAGAGGGGCCTGGGGCTCTGGAGATAGGACAGGGTTGGAGGAGCCTGGGAAGATCACATACTCAGCAGCTGTGTATCTGCTCCAGCCAGCAGCTGATAGAAGATATGGAAGTTCCTCTCCCCTTTGAGTTGCTTCACCACTCGGGACTTCTCAAGCAGATCTGGGAGGGAAGGAGGAAACATCCATCTGAGAGCCCAGGAGGCTCTCAGCATATCTCCCCGCCCCCCATTCTGCCCCGAGCCCCAGTGTTCCTAAGAGTTGGGGGTGTCTTGGAACCTAACAATCCTCTTGCCTGCAGAAGCAGATGGGAATAAAGGGACAGAAGTGGAGAGTGTCGGTGAGGCTTATGGGAAGGAGACACGTACAGTTGGTGATGACACCGCCAAGGGGGGACCCTTTGAAGTCAAACTCGATGTCCATGTACTTTCCCTGCATGGAGAGACCAGAGAAAGCCTTGGCTCTGTGTTGCCCTCCTCACTTCCAGCCCCTACCCCGCACTCCTCCTAGGCAGATGCGGTCACTCACAAATCGAGAGGAGTTGTCATTGCGGATGGTCTTGGCGTTGCCAAATGCTGTGGAGACAAAGAAAGAGAAAGTGAGGGGCCCAAGCTCCCAAGAGTTAGAGCCTAGAGGAGGAGGGTCCTGAAGGGACAGCTCCTTCCGTTCTGTTGACCAATCAGCTTTTATGCTGAAGGGAAACAGTGTTTCTGGAAGACTAGCTAAGGCTGAGGGATTCTGGGGATGAAGAGAGTAGAGACTGGCAGCTCACCTTCCAGCACTGGGTTTGACTGAAGCAGCTGCTCCTTCACAGAGTTCACCTGCTCTCCTTTCCCACAGACAGCAGCCACGTAGGACATCACCAGCTTACTCGCCTCTGTGCAGGAGAAGCTCTGAGTGAGTCAGGACACGCCCACTCCCATCTCACTTAGCTCCCACACTGGCAGTAAGAACATAGGGGGAACTGGACTGGAGAGATGGCTCAGTGTAAGAACATTTGCTTCTCTCCCTCCCTCCCTCTTCCTCTCGTGTGTGTGTGTGTGTGTGTGTGTGTGTGTGTGTGTGTGTGAGAGAGAGAGAGAGAGAGAGAGAGAGAGAGAGAGAGAGAGAGCGCACGTGAGCTCATGTGCATGCATGTGTCCTTGGGTTTTGGAGACAAAGGTTTCTCTGTGTAGCCCTGGCTGTCCTGGAACTTGCTCTGTAGATCAGGCTGGCCTCAAACTCAGAGATCCACCTGCCTCTGCCTCCTGAGCGCTGGGACTAAAGGCGTGCACCACCACCACCCTGCGTTACTTGCTACTCTTGTAGAAGACTTAGGTTTGGTTCCCAGCACTCGCATTAGGTGGCTCAAAACCACCTGCAACTCCAGTTCCAGAGGATCTGATAGCCTCTGCTGCCTTCTGCAGGCATCCACATGTCTGTGGTACAAATATATACACACACTCAGGCATATACATATAGACACAAAAATGTAAAAACCCTAAGAAAGGAAAAAAAGAAAGAAAACCTAGAGAGGAAACAATGGGGATGGAAGACAGGGACAGGCCTGGCTTGGAGAGATGAGGAGATGATTCCAGACATGATTCCTGGTCTCCCCCAAGCCTCGAGCCTCCTCACCAGTCTTGCCAGCTCCACTCTCGCCTGTGATGAGGATACACTGGTCCCGGTCCCGATCCTTCAGTGACTGGTAGGCCACATTTGCCAAAGCATAGCTTGTGGGAAGGAAGCGGTCAGTGCTGACAGTGAGGCTAGCCCAAGGGAACACCTTCCAATCCTTAGCTCCGGGTTCATCCACCCTCCTCGTGTGGACCACATCAGACAAGAACTGAGTCTCACAAGGATTCTCAGGGGAACAGGGATGTTGGAGAACCTCCTTCGGGGATGGGCTTGGGGAGAGGGGTGCTTCACAGACACTTGTCAGCCATCCTCTGGCTCCCTTTACTCACATGTGGGGCTTCAGCTCATAGAAAGTATAGTCCCGGTATTTGGCAATGAACTCTGGGCCATAGATGGGAAGTTGCTGGTAGGGGTTCACTGAGATCACCACATTCCCAATGTACGTCTGGGTCAGGAGGAGGGCGAGACAATGAGCCTGGCAGGAGGAATACGGGAACCCCTGGGTACCCTACAGCCTGGCTCCCACAGCAAGCTCACATAAATCTCTTTGTTTTCATAACGAAGTTGGAGGTTCTTGATCAGAGACTCCTCATCCAGGGGTTCCAGGAGGATGAGGTCCTCCACCCCCACGGAACCTTCCAGGAGAGGCATGCCAAGGTGCTAGGAGGATCCTAGGAATAAACATGGTAAATTGCTGCTGATGGCTCAGCTTAAGAGTTAAGTCATAGCCGGGCAGTGGTGGCGCACGCCTTTAATCCCAGCACTTGGGAGGCAGAGGCAGGCAGATTTCTGAGTTTGAGGCCAGCCTGGTCTACAGAGTGAGTATCAGGACAGCCAGGACTACACAGAGAAACCCTGTCTTGAAAAACCAAAAAAAAAAAAAAAAAAAAAAAGAGTTAAGTCATGGTAGGAGAGGAAGAAGGCATAAGGGCCTACGAGAGAGGCCTCAAGCCAGAAGGGTCTCTGGACCAACCTGGACAGCCAGGGAGGTGGAGGAACCCTGGGTAGGAGGGTGGGATGGGCATCAGACAGGACTACCTTTGTCTTCCCACATGGGGAAAGAGGAACAGAATCGTGCATAAAGTTGAAGGCTGGAGGAAGTGTGAGCCAAGCTTTGTTCTGCAGCCAGGTACTCAAGGTGCTCTCCCTCCTCCCTCCTCCCTCCTCCCTCCCCCCTCCTGAGGGGGTGCTTTCTCTGGCTCCTTACCCTAGTGCTTGTGTTCAACCCCTACTTCAGTCACCTAATCCCTCTACGATGCCTGTCTCCAGAGGTCTCTGTTTCCTGTCATTACCACAGTGACTTTATTTTGGGATGACGTTGGATAAGGTGATGAGCTCAGGAATATAAACAAAAGATAAGAACTGCCCATAGAAAACGGAGTGAGCATACTTTCTCAACTGTCAGGTCTCTCGTTGTCCCTCCTGCTTCTGTCTTTAATTGTAAAATCTTCACAGTTTATACCCATACCTATCATCTTCTGGCATGGACTTTGCCCAAAGAGACACACCCCATTTTTTAGTAGCTGTTTCGAGTGGGCAAGGAGGAGTGCTCCAGGGAGGACTCTGGGGGGCAGGGAGAGGGCTGGGCTGGGCTGCATGCATGAGGCATATGGCAGGTGTTTCTGAGGAAATAAAAAGCCTCCTCATGCAGACTGAGTGGGCGGGGTGGCAGAAGTAGCAGTACAATGGTCAGTGCCACTCCCAAGCAGGAGTGTAACACATTCCCTCACTCTCCAGCTTCTGTGAACATAGGGGGAGAACAGGAACAGCATACAGGGCAAGGAAGCCACCCAGCCTTCTTTCCCCTTCATTCTGCTTTCCCCAAGCTCCAGTAACTTCCTAAATACCTAGGGCACCACATGAATACTGATAGCAGTCTCTAGAAAACATGAGGCATTCATCACAGGCCAGGCAGAGCTCTAAACACTGTAACTTGACAGTTATAATAGCCCATGAAGTAGATGCTGTTATTAGCCCCGATTTCTCAGATTAAGGCTAAGTAGCCATGCATGGTGGCTTATGCCTGTAATCACAGTATTCAGGAGGCTAAGGCAGAAGGACTGTCATGAGTTTGAGGCCAACCTGAGCTGCACAATGAACCACAGACCAGACTGAAGTACAAAGTAAGATCCAGTCTCTCTGTCTCCCCCCCACCTGCACGCACACACACACACACACACACACACACACACACACACTCTCTCTTTAAAGTAACTTGGCAGAGAAGGGTGTGAGGCAGAGGTAGAGTATGAGGGCACATTTTTGAGTTTGAACTAAGAGGAGTAAAAATATGATTATTTGGAGGTGAGAAAAAAAGAAACAGATCCCAGAAGGGGCACCCCAAGGTGACAGGTCAGGGCAGGACTTACCCAACAGTAGAAGCAAAGGCGTACTTCAGTGCCCCTTGAAGAATGGGGGCCGGGGGTTGACTAAGTCTCAGTCTGATGAAAAGGATATGAGCCACAGATACCAAGGATGGAGCAGTGTCTTAGCAGGAGCTGTCCATGGTGTCAAAAAAGCCAGGTGTCCTCTGTCCAACCTTCCTCTGTGCAGGCTCCTCTCACCTCGGCTCCCTGTGAGACTCAGGCCAGAAGAGGCCAGAGAGATGGCTGCTCAGCACAAAGTCCAGGGCTGTTCCTGCTGAGGGTGTGGCTCCTTTAACCCTTCACAAGCTCGTGAAGCTTAGACTCCCTGCATTTAGGGAAAGCCTATCTGCCTGACTTTTACTGAGGCCTCCAATAGAGAAGAGTCCATGCCCCACTATTCCAAGAATTTGGAAACAAAAGCAGAAGGAATGGAATTTTTATCTAAGGAAAAGATTTTCCAAGAAAGAGTTGAAAACATTGTCATGGATTGAAGCAGGTTTGGGCAGGTGTGCGTGCGTGCGTGCGTGTGTGTGTGTGTGTGTGTGTGTGTGTGTGTGTGTGTACTCAGATCACCTTGAGGGCTAAGTGACAAAATCTCAAATCCTGTCCACTTCTCTTCCCTTGAGTGACACATCATTATACAGACTGAAGTCAGAGCTGTGACTCCTTACGTCTGCTTGGATATCCGTTTCACTGCCTCCCCCTGTGAGTTAGGCCGCACAGAAGCTGGGAGAACAGAAGCAAACACCACGCTCATGTGACAACTGCTCTCTCCTTCCACAGCTGCCACATCAGGGACCATGCACAAGACACACTTCCCAACCTTCTTAGACAGATGGCAGCCTGCATCCTGAGGCTTCCGATTTAATAATCTCTCAGCAATAGGACACCAAATAAGACCCTGAGATGTTTCCTGGGTTTAGCCTAGCAGAAAATGGCTCTGCCAGTCAAGTAAAAGCTTATAAAATCCAACTTCCCAAACATGCTTTCATCCACCCAGGAAAATCCCTAAACAGCATGCTCCTCTACCTCCGAGGCATGCACAGAGAAAATTAGATAATTGTTATCACTTAACATGGAGACTTGATGTTCCGACTCTCAGCCTCTGCTGCTTGGTTCAAGGTCCGAGCCCTATTGCTCTTGCAGAAGCACTCCGCATAAGCCTGATACATCAGCAGTTCCATTTTCAACCTGTGCTTACATGATTTATTGATTTACTATGTCTATTTGAAGGGAGAGAGCAAGGAAAATAGAAAGCTAAACAGAAGTGCTATCGAAACATAATCCCTATTACGGGGTGGGGCAGTGTAATGGTGTCCGACCCAGAATAAGAAATACTTTCCCAGGACCCACACAAACTTCCGTAACTGGCACTAGAACCCGGGACTTATGTTCTCATGGCTAGGAGTCTGCAGCCACTTAGAATTTGTCTTTCTCTACCCACTGACTCATATGAGTACTTACAGCATGCTTTAAATTAGGTTTTAAAACAATATATAATATTACATCTCCAACTACCAACTGTGTTGATCTGCCTAGGACCCACAATAGGTTCCTATGTACCTAGAGGTGTGAACCTATGACCTAAAACAAGGGAAGACAGTGGCAGGGTATGGTGGTGTACACTTTTAATCCTGTATATCGGGGAGGCAGAGACTGTTTTGCATAGGGAGCTCCAGGGCAGCCAGTGCTGCATAGGAAAACCCTGCCCCTCATCCTACAAAACAAAAACTAGGTAAGTGTGAGGAAAAAACCTAACAAGTGGGTGGCTCTGGGTTTACAATGTATCAAACATACATCCAAGTCCCCTGGAATTTCCAAGCCAGCCACACTGGAGTGCTGTGGGCAGGCACAGTAAGCTACTTTCCAAATTAAGGTGAAGCAGTCCAGCTATTAGTTTACTCCTCTACTAGGTGACTAAAATCACTTCCTTTGTCTTGGACCTACTTCGGGGACAGGAGGTACGGCTTAGTTGGTAGCATGTGGTTACACAGTCCCTGGATATGATCCCCAAAACTGAAATCAGAAACAAGCCTACCCGACTCAATGGACGTAAAGGAACTTGATGAGATGCAGGAATGTCTCATCACGATGTGGTGGCGGTGGTGGTAGGTTTATCAAAGTGATTCTGCCAAAACCTAGCACAGCACAAACACACTTAAACATAGGAACTTTAGTGTTTATGTAACTTACACTCTGAAGCACAAGACAATAATCAAACAATTCCAGTCCTTTGGTACTGACTTCTGATAGCTGAGGGCAGCCACCCGATCCCACCAATTCACTCAACAAGCCTCCCAGACTTTAAAAGATGTATTCTTCAGTGTTAGGTGTGGTGACTCATGCCTGTGATCCCAGAACCAGAGTTGGGATAGGAAAATAAGTTCAAAGCCAACCTGGGCTGCATGACTCTCAAACTTTGCAGGTTCCAAAATACTAAACCAAAATATATTCAGGACAGGGAGTTACTCAGTGGGTAAGAACACTTGCTGCCAAGTCTGATAACCTGAGTTTGATCCCTGGAAGCCACATGAGGAGGAGAAGACTCACACAAGTTGTCCACATCATGAACACACTCACACGTGTATACACACACAAAAATATAAATATTAAAATACTTTAATTTAAAAAAACTACTATGCAGTGTATAAAACTTTATTAAAGTTGGGATTATTTACAAGCCACAATAAAAATAAGAAACAATATGGCGTCAGTTTTTCTTACATAAATGTGGAAGACTCATAGCAAATAGCCATCCCTGAAAACTCTGTTCTTCCTGAACACTCCCTAACAAGCATTAAATATAAATGACAAATATCTTATCTAAATAACACTGAGGCATCACCCACTGACTACAACTTATCTAGTACCTTCTTAGCCCTGTTATTTCAGGAATAGTTCCACAAACATGGAAGTGTGGCCACTGCAGGCTGTCAGGCTCACATCAGGGGCAATCTGTCACCACCGTGATGCTCAGGGCAAGATACAAGTTCAAAGCAAATGAATTCACCATTTTCAAGTTAAAATCAAGAGTGTGAGCCGGGCAGTGGTGGCGCACACCTTCAATCCCAGCACTTGGGAGGCAGAGGCAGGCGGATTTCTGAGTTCGAGGCCAGCCTGGTCTACAGAGTGAGTTCCAGGACAGCCAGGGCTACACAGAGAAACCCTGTCTTGAAAAACCAAAAAAAAAAAGGGCACAAAACAAAAAAAAAAAAAAAAATCAAGAGTGTGAAAGAGGAACCAGGGCTTGGTGGCTCAAGCCTGTAATCCCAGCACTCACGACGAGGCTGAGGCAGGGCTACTGTGACTTGTAGGCAAGCCTGGGTAATAAATATATTGAATTCTAGGCCAGCCTGGGCTACAGAGTGGTGCCCTGACTAAACAATACCTGCCCCCTGGGGGTGTGTGGTTAAGAGCGTGCCAAAGAAAAATGACACACAGAGGACATATGTGGCCCAAAGTTCCATGTTTGAGTCTATGTGACCACTTCTATCCCTGCTGAAGTTAAAGGGTATCCATATGCTTTGCTTATTCCCCAGTAGGTTCTAGGTCCTGTCAGAAGACACCAACACTCTCTTGTTTCTTTTTCTATTTTGAAATGGGGTCCCCATTGTTGCCAATATCCAATTCAAGTGATCCCTTCACCTCAGCCTTCCAAGTTTAAGCAGATACTAACTACCATGCCTGACTTCCAAACCTCCTTTTCAAGGTAGTCACCATCTAGTCTCCAATAGCAACAGAATCCATAATCAAGTCACGAAAATGCCACTGGGTTACCACAACTGCCTAAGTTCCCCCAAAGAAACAGTTTCTGCTACAAGAATACAAGCAACAACATTTAGGCATACTCATCAAGTGCAATGGCTACTCTGTGTGCTTATCACTTGGTTTCAGTGCCTACCTAAGGTGAGAGCTCAGTAAACCTGCCCATCCTCTCCTACGTTCAGATAAAACTCTCAGCATTCAAATACAGGCAATTATCTTACTCCCGAGTTCACAAAGAATGCCAGAAAGCATTAATTTTGTCTGCATACTTCAGTGTGTACCACTCAGCTCAGCAGAGCTGTGGGCACAGCTAAGAACCATTTTAACTCTGGTGACCATTTCAGCACATCTTTTTTTTCTGGAACAAAAAGGTTGAGAACAATTACGTAGCCCATTCCCAAACCTTTCATGGGTATCAGGGCCCAGAAGGATTCTCTGGCCTATTTGGGTCCTTTCATTCACCAAACCTCAATCACCCATACCAAGTAGGGTAGGCTAAAGAGAACACAATTGATTCACAGAGGGCTATGCCCTTCAATGGGAGGTAATATGGTAAAATGGAACAGTGGGACTCAAAGAGCCATCACAGGCAAAACCATCACTGCTGAGAGAACACGAATGTGGGTGGGGAATTTGCTCTTTCTTAATCCAAGGTAACCAAGTTATTAAAGTTGCTAAACTTTTCCTGGCTTTCATCACTATGTTCTCATGAGGAAACAAAAACTGTAAAGTTTTATGCTGGGTGCCTCTTGTGTTCCCATTAATGGGAGTCACATTTATGAACTCAGGTCAGACCCATTAAAAGCAATAGATTTCCAATACCATCAAGACCCCAAGTCCTGGAACCAATTTCTGAGTTGCTGATTGCTGACATGGCAGCACACATGGCTCCAGTGTCCAGCTCACTCCAGTTCTCCCTTCAGTCCTTGATGAGATCATTCTGAGAAATGAGACTGAGCTGACTCAAGCAGTGTCTGGGCACGCAGAGGCCAGGCTCGAAGCATCCAGTAGAGCCACATGGGCGGGCGGGCGGGCAGGGCAGGATACAGAGCACACAAGAGAGGCACTGTCTGTCCTTCACCGTCTGAAGCAGCTCTCTCAGCATTCAGTTCTCCCATCGCCAGGCAGGGGTAAGAAAATGAGTTTGCTTTGCTTGCCCCAAATTCAAATACAGTTTAAAAAAAAAAAAAATGGCCTTGAAAAGAAATTCGTATTTCACAGGGAGTCAAACCCACAGAAGAGCAAAGTCACTCACAGGGAATTCTCCTTAAAATAAGAATATAAGTCCAAAGCCCCCTCCTCTTTAGCAAGCTACCATCTATAAGGAGTGATCTGGGGGAAAAGGCACTAAGGTCTCCCAAGACCTACACCAGCTGTACAACTGAATTTACACTAAAATATACTAGGTATAAATTTCTGTAGAGATGCCTCCAAAATAGTGTATTCTGAAGGCTTTTGTTGTTAGTGGTGGGCTTTGTTTTGGGGATGCCAGAACCTGAACCCCAGCCTGCACCTATTGGACAAACACTCACTGCCTGAGGCTCATTTCCACTCCTTCAAAAGCCTTAAGTTCTTTGAAAAGGGACAAATTTTACCATATTCATAATTCACAAAGACAAAAAGGTTCCATTACAAAGTTTCTTATACCCTGCAGCTCTAACCACAGCATCAAGATACTAGATAGTGCTGTTATCATTTCTCCTCTATCATCTTCTACCAAGTGAGGTAGTTGTCACTTTAGGACAATTTAAGGCTATGGGGAACATTGGTTGAAATAACTAACTGGCCACCTGGAGAGGTGTCTCAGCTGACATTTTGGATGCTAGCAGTAGAGCCCAGGGTCTTCCAAAACTACATGTTGAAAGCGGGTCTAAAGAAGCCCTAAGAGCTTCCTGAAAATACCATCTTCCTCCTCGATGATCCTAAGACAATGAGTCTGATGCTGTATTCCTGAGTGAGCACCGACCTCCCTGGCTGAAGAAATTACAAACATTACATACTTCTCCAGTGTAGTGGTGAAGATCACAATGAAAGAACCAAGCAAACGGCAGAAACTTGAGAGTCTGTCCCTCATAAATAATCCTGTCAGCTTCTAAGAGATCTGCAAAGGCAAGGGATTCTGAAGCTGACCTCACTGCAGAGGCAGCATCTCTACAGAAGTGCAACTGGAAATAAGTATAGTAACCTCAGGGGGAACATATCTGATGCTAACAGGTGAATGGGCAGCAGAGGCAGGAGTATACCTGAAGGAAGGTCTGTCCTCTGCCATGTCAAGTGTGGCAGCCACAAGACTAAAACTGTATAGAAAGACTTAACAGACGGTTGTTCAGGGCTTATACCTGACATGCTCTGAGAGCATGCTGGTGTGAGGAGGGCTGGATGGGTAGAATGGGTATATAAAAAGGAGATAAGGTTTTGTTTAGTTGTGGTGCTAGTGCCCCCATCAGGGCCTTGCATGCTGAACCAGTAAGTAAGCACTCTACCACTGAGCTACATCCCCAGCCCTGGGACAATTTCCTGATTGTGTAGTAACTCAGAAGGTATGTGATCTGACTTGGGGGAGACAGGTGTAAATAAGACTTCCCTGCCTAGCCATAAGGTACGAACCAAGGTAAAGGGGATATTTATTTAAAAGAAACAAGACAAAAAATTTGACATGCCAGCCGGTGGTAGCACACTTGGGAGGCAGAGGCAGGTGGGTCTCTGTGAGTTCCAGGCCAGTCTGCTCTATAGAGCAAGTTCCAGGGTAGCAAGGGCTATGCAGAGAAACTGTGTCTTGAAACCCAAAAAAGAAGAAAAAAGAAGCTTGGTACAGCAGCATGGGCTTAATATTCCAGCAGTTAAAGGCTAAGGTGAAAGGCCCAGCATGAGGCACACAGCAGGCACTCAGTCCAGGAGGAAAAGTAAAAACGGAAATGCCAGATGCAGAGGGAACCTGCAGCAGCCTGAGGCACACAGCAAGAGTCGAGGAGGGAACCTCAGTGTTTGGCGGCGGCGGCGGCGGCAAATCAGAAAATGAGACAAATTCTCAACCGTGCACACTCCACAAGAAACGGGGCACACAGTTCCCGAGTGGGCAAAGTCAGTGGTAAGAAACAGCAAGAGAAAAATGCCAATGTTAAATATAGTAACAAGCCTGGGAAAACAAACCTACAGAAGGGCAGCAGACACGCTCCTAACGCAAGCAAAGTAAAACTCAGCCTGGTGAGAAGTCAAGGCTCAACTGCAGCAGCTCCAGGGTTTCCATGGAATGTCTAGACCAGTAAATACCTGGGTCAGCAGGGTTTGTACCCTGGAGCACTTATTGGTTCTAGAACATGAATTTCTTGCACTTAAAAAAATACATTTGTTTAAAAACCAAGATAGGTAACAATCTATTTTTCCTCAATATTTAAATCATTAAGGATTATTATAAGGATCCACTGAGATAGGAGCAGACAGCAGTAAAAGACGGCTCAGACTTATAGATTCTCTTTAAAGGATGCACCCTCCATTTGAACGCATTACTGCACAATACTCATTTTTGAGGGTTTGTCACAGTGACAAGTGTCGCCAGAATTCAGCAAACTTTCACTGCCTCCACCACTCTTTCCTGGAAGAGGACCAGCCTGAGGTACACACCAAAAGTACTGCCAGAGGGTAGCCCACTCAGCCCCTCACTTCAGCAGGAGAACTGCACCTGCTCCACGCTGTTATAAAGCCTAGAAGAATCACACAGCACTTACAACGTGGATTACCAAGGCCTCACGCCAGTCTGTATGAAAACAACATACTGCCATTTAAGTCAGGAAATTGTTCTGTGTGAGAGTGGGGTTCTCCGAGTCCTCCTCCTCTGAGGACAGCTCCTCGTCCTGGGCAAACATGCTCCCTAACCCGTACTCCTGCTCGTGAACAGAAACTTCATTTGGCGTGAGGTGGAAAGAACCTTCCACGAAGTCAGCAAATCTGCAAAAGAGAGGGATGTTTGTTCGGAAATGCATGTCCATCCTTCCCGAGTGGCTTTCAAAATAAGAGTAGACTGAAGGCCTCAGCATGCTTGTAGTTCAAGATACCGGATCTAACGTGCCTATCAAAATCACTTTGGCAGATACATAAACTGAAACTAGAAATGGGCAGGAGACGAGGCTGGGATCGTAGGCTAACACGCTGGGCTGCGCTCTCATCCCGCTTGACACCCACTACACCATCGTCCTTCCTTCGTAGTTACGAAGTGCTAAGGTTCCTTGAGTCACCGTGTCCTGATAAGATTGAGTATCACCGTTCTTTGCACTTATGGCCCTATAAACTTTATGCTATCATGACTCCAAATGGAGACTTCACATACTCTTTTTACAACTACTCTCAACCAAAGGGGGTGGGGGTGGGGACCCAGACATTAATGTCAAACTTACAAGGGCCACACTAAAATATGGTACTGAAGTCTTCACAAGTTAATGATATAATCAGAACAAGGAGGTAGCTGCCTTGGAAAAACAGGAAATAGATTACTACTTTCTCCTGACTACTGCTCACTCCTAGATGAGCAATAATCAAAGGGCAAAATACAACACAGTTATCTACAAGTGTGATCTGTCAGACTCAAGGTCATTAACTACCCATAAAAACTTGGTTTATCAGAGTTTACCTTTTTGGAGACTGAATTCGAGATATGGTCTTCCAGGCAGAGCACTCCGGACTGCTACAAAATTCTCGGAGTTCCTGTAGAGCCTTTTGGGTCTCCACCTCTCCTTGTATCCGGTACTCTTCTTCTGTCAGGAGGCGAGGGGGGGCAGGCTTTTCTGCTCCCTTGCACATCCTTCTGTGCTCACCAAAATAACACCATGAGTCATGATCAGTATCCACACCAGCTTTACGGCCACTTGTCTCAGGAGACAGCCACACCACACACTCAGCAGCACAGCCATCGCTCCGTCTTTCTTCCACACACACCTTTCACTACAGTGCACTGCAAAAGCCAGAGTAGTCAAACTCACTTATTTTCAAATAAATGACAAACAAATAATTTATTTTCCAATGAGTGGAAAACAACAAAACGATGCGATAATGTTGTGGTTCATGACCTCAGCTCCCCAAACTGAAGGCACTGTTTTGATTATCTGCAATGGAATAGCCGCTGACCTGCCACTCCAGAACCTAGGGCCGTTCCATATTTACTTTTGCAAGAATAGCATGCTATGAATTACATCTTAAATAAGATTAAGGTTTGTAGAGCAACCTGACAGTCGGTGTGACATGATCTGAAATCTGAACCTGAGGCCTATATACAAACCAAATGAAACACTGATATGATTTGCACCACCTAGTGGTAACAGCAACACATGACACATTACTGGATGCTTTTATTTTACAAAAAAAGAAAAAAGTAGTATCTCAACAGAGAAAGGAACAAGGGTGGAAGCAGGTGACGCCCCACTTACTGCAAAGTGCATCCCACACCCCACGTCAAGTCACCCTGCCTGCTAGTCACCTGTAGGTGCAGCACAGCCAGTGGACAGGGTACTCCAGGTTCTTAGTACACAGTGCAATGACGATGAGAGCAAAGGCAACCTGCGGGATCTGAATACCAGAATACATGAATCCCAGACCCAGCAGCTGCAGCGTCCAGGTCAGTAGGTTGATGCTTCGTTCATTCTCCAGGGGCCCATACTTGTAGCACACTGCAAAACTCATGAATCCAACTGTGAGGATGTAGCCTGTGGGAAGAGGAAGAGGCATCACAGGACACTGCTTTTCAACTACTGGAGGAGGAGCAGCGAGAAGTTCACTAGACACAACTTCTGAACTAGGAAATCAGACGCATCTGCACTCAATTATGCACCTATTCTAAATTCCCGGAAAATACATTTTCCTTACTGTTCTTCACGTACATACATGTATCACCCAGTGTTCTTCACGTACATACATGTATCACCCAGTGTTCTTCACGTACATACATATATCACCCAGTGCTCTTCACGTACATACATGTATCACCCAGTGCTCTTCACGTACATATATGTATCACCCAGTGTTCTTCACGTACATACATACATGTATTACTGTTTTTCATTCATACATGTATCACTGTTCTTCACATACATACATACATACATGTATCATGCTTATCCTTTTTGTCACAAATTTATTTACTCAGATAACAAAGAAGTTGAGAGGTGATTCCTAGGTTAAGAGTGCTCAATACTCTTGACAGGACCCACGTTCATTTTCCCAGCATGCACACTGGGGAGCTCATGACTACTGTAAGTCCAGCTCCAGTGGATGGCCCTACAGGCACCCGCACTCAAGTGTACACTCCCCACACAGATAAACTAAAGCTTTGGTGGTGGTGGTGGTGGTTGGTTGTCGTTTTTTTTGAGAAAGTGTTTCTCTGTATAGCGGTGGCTGTCCCTGAACTCTCTCTGTAGATCAGGCTGGCTTCGAACTCACAGAGACCCACCTGTCTTTGTCTCCCAAGTGCTGGAATTAACGGTATGCATCACCACAGCTTGGCAAAACTGACTCTTCCTTAAAAGCTACTAGTTGAACATTTGTAAAATAGTCTATTTTAATCCCCAAATATAAATATCCATACTAATGTTCTCAAATAATAAATTGAGTTCTTATTAAGAGAAAAAAGTTTTACTTGTGTGACCAAAGGACTTTTACTGTCTACAAGACTCACTGCACTTTTAGTTCTTAAGGTTCCCAAGCATATTTAAATTAACATTAATAAAACCAATTTAAAAGGTTTTAAATTTTGCTTATTGTACAAAATAAACACCAGCAAATTCGGGTTTTGAACTAATCAACAATGTCTGAGTTCAGATGATGTTACGGTGACAGTGCTATTTACAAGTAAGTAGAGACAGGCAGTGGGGCACTCGCCTTTAGTTCCAACACTCTGGAGGCCAAGCCAGCCTGGTCTGCAGAGTGAGTTCCAGGACAGCTAGCTCTATGCAAAGAAATCCTACATAGAGGGGTTCTCAAAAAAAGAAAAAGAAGAAAAAACTAGAAGATTATAATTTCTACAAGTTAATCAAATGCTATTAGCTACTGGCTCCTTGTTAGCAGGCAGCATCTTCTCACAATCAAATTAACCAAACAGCCTATATACACACACAAAGGAAAGCTACGCCAACAATACTTACTTAGAAGATAATGCCAATAACATCTCCATATCTCTTGTAAATTCTTAAAAACTAGCTGAATGAGGTACAGAGAAAAAGACCAGCCTCCTACCAGGATGACGTAAATGGGACTTCTCTAGACAAAGTAAAAATGAAAGCAAAAGTTACAAGGCTTTTATATGAGAAGCAAATGGGACAGTTTTTTCTTAAAACTCAACCTACTCAAAATGCATAAAAACGTATCACTTAAAAAGCTGTGCTTTATACCTAAAAAGGTACAGTCTGCAAGGAACACCGAGATGATACAATGCTAAACAACAGAGAAGCCTGGCTATGCGTTAGAAACAAAGTGGCTCTCGGTTCCCACTGAGCACACAATTTCAATGTTTGTAATTGGGCTTTAGGTCTGTCTACCATGCAAGTGCTTTTCACAATCAAAGAACAGGACAGTCAGTCAATGACTCATCAGCCATCAAGACAAATGTTCAGTGCTCCACAACTCCTCCAGAAGACAATCCACCCTCCAGCTATACAAGGTCATCCTAAACACCTAGGAGGAATCGGACTACTTACCTTGGGCATAAACTTAGAGATCATAAAAATGACAATTAAGAGAGAGGCCACGATTCCCACGCTCATCCCAGTGGAATAGTAGAAAATTTGACTCCTGCAAAGAAAATATTTTATTTGACTATGTAATGCCATAAGTCACACAACACACTAGTGAAATCACAAGTGGCCTAGCTAAAGTCTCAAGATTAGAGGAGATACTGCCTGGTACTGAAGACTACAGAAGTGTAGGCCAATATGGCAGCTGACAGGCTGTGAGGGTCAGTGTCGACGAGGTCCTCTTAAATCTCACTCCTGTATCCATCTCTGTCCAAATCCACTATATGCTATAGACGCAGGGCATAGAAAACTCAAGCTGAAACTGGACTGGCACTTCCTTCCTGCTGGGCAGCCTCCACAAAGCCAGCCTGGGCTCTGCAGGATGCCAAGGAGAGCTCTAGCATGTCTCTCTCAGCCATGGAGCCCAAGTGCAGGACACTGACCGGGCACAGACGCGCACACTGCAGTAGTGCGTGCAGCTGAAGGCTGTTTTAGGAGTGACCAGCCACTTTGGGACTGGATGTGACACCCATTCCACAGAGAAGAGTACAAATCTGCAGATATAACCCTCAAAAGCCCACGGCCAGGGAGTTTGTGGACCCAAGTGAGAGAGCAATTGCTGTTCTTTTGCTAAATGTATACAATGTGCCATCAAATCACCTTCTCTGGGATTCTTGTGCAGTGGTCAGAGATGACTGCAGATACCCAACTGGCCAAAGTACCAAGAATAAATGACTTTTTAAAGTCCAGCCAGAAATGGGGTATATGTATCATCCCCTACAAGGCTCAGGGAACATCATGGAGGAAGTGGTTCAAAAAATGAAGAAATAAAAGAGGAAGAAGCATGGTGTGAAGTCAGGCATGACATACATGGGAAAGATGGTATAAACCCAAGCCAGGCATGACATACATGGGAAAGATGGTGTAAACCCAAGCCAGGCGTGACATACATGGGAAAGATGGTGTAAACCCAAGCTAGGTGTGACAT